>JAOUQY010000046.1:23937509-23952172 GCA_028566355.1 Doras micropoeus | reverse complement strand
TATGCTTGTTGGATTTTGTAAAGCACTTTGTGGCGTCTGTCTGTGAAAAGTGCTATATAAATAAATTTTACTTACTTACTTGGTTTGATGTTTTTGTGATGTATGCAGTGTTAGTGTTATGCCAGATCTAATGGGACCCATGTCTTCCAAAATGTTCCACCTTTGACTCATCAGTCCACAGAACATTATCCCAAAAGTCTTGCGGGTCATCTAGATATTTTTTGGCAAATGTGAGATGAGCTTTTGTTTTCTTTTTGGTCAGCGGTGTTTTGCTCCTTGCAACTCCCCCATTTTTTCCCAATACCTTTCTTACGATGGATACATACACTAACCACAACTGAGGCAAGTGAAGCCTGCAGGTCTTTGAATATTTGTCTGGGTTCTTTTGTGATCTCCTAGATAAGTTCTCAATGCACTCTTGATGAACTTTTGGTTGGCCTGCCACTCCTGAGAAGGTTTGTACACTCCATTTGTGTATACATGGCTCTCACTGTGGTTCAGTACTGTGTCGGAGTGTTAGCAATGGCTTTGCAACCCTTTCCACATTGGTAGATTTCAATTACTTTGTTTAGCATCTGTAGTCTATTCTCTTTAGAATGTGCTCTTTAGCATCATGTGCTGCTTTTTTAGAATTTCTCTCCTGCTTCACATTGCCAGACAGGTTAGATTCTACAGAACTAGCAGTGATCATGGCTGGGTGTGGATAAATCTTTACCTTCAGTAAATAGAATGATCATTTAAAAGCTGCATTTGTATTTACTCATGTTGTCTGTGTCTTATGTTAAAATTTGTTTGATGATCTGAAATATTTAAATGAGACAAGTTAACAAAAATAGAAGAAATTGGGATGGGGCGAATACTTTTTCACAGCACTTTATATTAGTCAATCAAAATCCCAAAGTGAGGCTAGCCTTTGCCCAATAATTCCCCATAATAAGTTGATTTGTGTAGGATTGTACAGGACTATGGAGCATCTGCTGAATACAGTAGCATATTTTTTGAATAGTTATTGAATAACAATAACGTGTGGTGTTGCAGGTCCAACCCCATGTGAAAGTGAGCGATCTGCAAGCTCTCAGGTTCGTAATGTCTTTGTGCCTTCATGTGATGCTCGTGGAAACTACTTACCAACCCAGTGCCAGGCTGGTGGGCAATGTTGGTGTGTGGACTCTGATGGCAAGGAAATATTTGGGACTCGACAGCATGGAGTTCCCAACTGTCGTGAGTTTAAATAAAACATAGCCAGTTGTGAGAATGTTGAGATTTCAGCAGATAAACAATGTTGTATAACTGTAACAAGCGATGAATGGGACATTGATTCACCAGTCATTACTCATTGTTGAATTCTTGGCTGTGTTTCATCTGGAGGTTTATTAGAACTCTCCCTTTAAAGTCAACATGACCCTTTGATACTGGTTATGAATTGTATAATCTGATTAACATTGTGCTACATGGAGCAATAAAAACTTGGCCAGCAGTTAAAATTGGCACAGATGTTTAAATCATAAGCCTAATACTACATTATGAATAAAGAAAGAACAACTGTAATCACATTAGGATGCCCTTAATGTTTTTGCTTACCAAATCTCCGGTGATCATAGCATGTTTAAAAACTTTCATTATTCCAATATGCTGTGCTTTGGATCTGATTTGTTTTCTTGCTTGTTTACGTAGGCGCAGGAGCAAAAGACTGTCGTTCTGAAAGGAGGCAAGCACTCTCCAGGCTCTTTAATGGTCCAGCTGGAGAGTTCAGCCAGAATAATGTATTTTCAGCCTCTCTGGCCAACACACAGAATACCTTCTCTCCTCTCATGCCATGCAGCTTAGAATTCCAAGAGCTCCTGGCCAAATCCGGTCTTTCTGAATCCTTGCCCGAGTCAGAGCATTTGGATGTTGGAGACATTCTGGCTGACATTGTTCAAGGATTGTTCCCCACAGGAGCTCTTGCTTTAAAGGCCCTGTCTCTCAGCACAAACCCAAAGAGACTCCAGGAGAACCTTTTTGGGGGCAAGATCTTGAAGAATGCAAGCAATTTTAACTTTACTGGTACTGTTGGTGCCAGAGGGACTTTGAGATTTAGTCAGGTTTTTAGTCAGGTTGGCTTGATCCAAAATGGTGAGGACCTGCTGCAGCTAGCCAGGTTCTTCTCAGATGAATCTGTTAGTTTAAATCTGGATCAGGAAATCTCAGATTCCTATGGCCGCATCGTAAACCTTAAGCGCAACAGAGACTTAATCAAGCTTGTTGGGACAGTCCTGGAAAATGTGCAGTTTTTTACTACTCTGCAACAGACAATTACCTTGCTCAAAGCAGAAGATAACACCCAGCTAGGAACAATTTTCAGGGCAGTGTTTCAGAAAGGCCTTTGTACTTCAGCTGTTGACCCTTCGACTCTGTATGTGCCCCAGTGCACTGAAGATGGCCAGTATCAAGAGATCCAGTGCCAGGGCGAGGAGTGCTGGTGTGTTGACTCTAATGGACTGGAGGTTATGGATTCGCGGTCTGCTGGGACCAGACCGAGATGCCCATCCCAGTGTGAGAAAGAGCGCAGGATAGCAATAGGAGTGAAATCCAGCAGGTCAGCAGGCTCTGAGGTGTTCATTCCTAAATGTGAGAAAGATGGAGAGTATGTGCCATTGCAGTGCCTTGGAAAGAACTGCTTTTGTATGGACCGCACTGGAGGTAGACACAACACGCTGAACTCTGGAGGCTCTCTACAGTGTGAGTAGTAACTCTGAATGAAGGCCATGACATGTTTGATTATAGGGCAGGCATAACAGAACAGGGCGGTTCATGTGAGGTAACTTTAAGTAAACTCTAGAGAGAAGCTTTTATAGGCATTGTAGACATCTGTGCACAAAGTGGTGGTATTGGAGTACATTTTTAGTGCAGGCAGCTCTTTTCACAGTCTGCTATTAGGCGAAAAGGCATGATTATTACTTACCTCAAGCACCACTCTTACTCTCACAAGGAGATAGTGCTTAAACTGAATATCAGAACATTATAGAACATCTACTTAAATACCAAAGTGCTTTAAAATGTAAATGGAATAATAATTATAATAATAAAAACTAGATTTTCCAGTGGGAAGGCTAAAAGGAAAATGATGTTACATTGGATTGTACAGTTTTCTCAGGATTGTATAATAACACTGGATGTATAACTGTATACAATGCTTCAGTTTGTTTCTCTGTGGGAATCCTTAAAGGCTCCATTTAAACCCTCCAACAGTGTTACTATCAGAAAGGCTGCAGATAGTACAGTAGATCCTCTTTTAAGTAGCTACAAACATATTTGGATAGCCAAATAATCCAGATCCAAGTACAGATGTTTTTTTAATAAGATTAATGGCTTGTCATTTTTATTGCTTTCCAGGTCCAACAGTCTGCCAGGTTACTGCCTCCCAGTATTTCCTTAACACAGTCACTTCCATTCTAGCCAGTCCTGCTTCTATATCGCAGCTTTCTGATGTCTACATCCCTCGCTGCACTTCGGACGGCAGCTGGCACCAGATCCAGTGTGATGGCCCTCCCGAACAAGCCTTTCTATTCTACCGTGAGTGGAGCCAAGTCAACAATGCTGGAAAGCAGCTCCCTGTGTCTGAACTCCTTAATATTTTGCAAGAATACAGAAGAAATCCAGATGCAATGGCATCATTTAAGGGCTTCCTTTTTGCATTATTCCAGGCAAGACATCAGAAAGTATTTCCTTCTTTGGCCAGGTTTGATACAATTTCAGAAATCCCATCGGAAATCCTAGATGGGAATGCTCAAACTGTTTTTGGACCATCTGTTTTCCTGAACCCTCTGTCCCTATGGAGACTTCTCAGAGGAGACATTAGTCAGTATCCTGGGCCACTCTCAGACTTTAGTGCTCCTCTGGGCCACTTTAACCTGCGCCAGTGCTGGTGTGTTGACCAGAAAGGAGCCAAGATACCTGACTCTAAAGCTGCAGTCAACCAGGCTCCAAAATGTGAGTGTCAACCATAAAGTAGGTTCAGCCAAGTACAAATGCATGATGTTTTTTACAGCTAAAATCTCCATGTTTCCACTGTTTTGCAGGTCCAGGGCCATGCTCTTTAGTGCGGGATGAAGTTGATAGGTTCTTGGCAGAAGCAGAGAGACTGATCTCTCTCTCCAATAGCTCTCATATACCTGTGGGTTATAGCTTCCTTCTGGCAGAGAGTGTGAACCTGAGCCCTGAAGAGCTGCAGCAGGCAGTCAGTCCTGGGTTTCAGATTTCTGATGTTCTGTTGAGTAATACATACCCTGCCCTGCACCTTACAGCATACTCTAGTATGTATCTTTTGGCTTGGTTCTCCCTCTATACATAATCCTTCTTCCCATCACTTTCAATCTCCCTATCTCCTTTAAAGCTGTTTTTACTCATCAGTAAAATGATACTTTATGGCTTGCTATTAGTTTACAACATTTTTGTAAGGTCAATCAATTATATTTGACTAATTTTTGCTCTGACTATTAAGTAATTAATTTAAGAAGCACCATTATAATGCTGTATCTACACTGCCAGGTTTGAAGGAAATATATATGGCATTTGAGCATGCTGCCTTGTTTCCCTTTGCTGCAGCCGTTCAGTTTTACTGGCAAAGCAGCCTATTGGCCAGTGGAAGAGCCAGTCAAAGCCTGCTGTTTGGATACCAGCCATATAGGCCACAGTGTGATGCTTTTGGCCAGTGGCTGCCCACTCAGTGTCATCTAAGCACTGGTATGACACTTCTCTAGTTTCTAACAGCTGTCCATTATCACTGTGCGATCTGTTATTATTCACAATATCACTGCATAGCTGTTGGATTTGTCTCTTTATGCGATTTCTAATCTTAAAAACAAGAGACCACAGCGTTCCTATCACCTGCTATTAAGATCTCAATTAAAAACATAGAGTATGTAATAAACCATATTTCCAAATAGATCCAATAATATATCTAGAGTCATTGATGCTTGACCTTGATATTCCTTTGCTTGTATTAAATATAAGCATCAAATATGAAGTTGTGATATGAGACATCGTCATCTTTTCTCTGCAGGTCATTGTTGGTGTGTGAATGAAGATGGAGGTTACATTGCTGGATCTCTTACTGCTCGCTCTACACAGCCTCAACAGTGTAAATATGTACTGCTGCCTATGTGGTTTACAAGATTTACACATTCCCCCCAGATGAATTACGGCTGTTAACAGTTGTGATTGTAGTTAAATTCAAATTAATTTGGTTTGACTTGGTTTTGCATGTGAGGAAAGTTTGTACACATCATTAATCTTCACAATCATCACTATGGATATACTGTATAATGACAATTTTGTCACACGTTGTTTTCAGGCCAAACTACATGCCAGAGATCACAAGCTCAATTCAGTATGTCTGTTTGGAGTAAGGCAACCTCTGACATGACTGTTTCCTACAGCATATCTTGCGATGAGGTGTGTTTATTTTTATCTGGATGTGTTTATTCCAAGTCATTCATTTATCATTATAAACCAGGGTTACACCTACTCGTGTGTATGTGTGTGTATGTGTATGTATGTGTGTGTGTGTGTGTACATCTGTGTAGGATGGTGATTTTTCTGTGCTCCAGAAGGATGATGCCATCAGCAATGTTGCCCTGTGTGTCAGTCCTGCTACTGGAGAGGTCATCCAGCCAGCAACACTTAGCCCTACAGGAGCGCTACAGTGTAAAAAGATATTTTCAGTAACTTTTAACGTGAATTGGCTTTACAAATGCACGCATTTTACCATCAAAGATTCTGTTATAATTTTATTTCTTTTTACTGCTAAATTGATATACACTCATTGAGCACTTTATTAGGAACACTATACAAAAACTGGGTAGTATCTGGGCAGTACTGGGTCTTCCTCTCAAAACAGCATCATGGATTCCACAAAATCTTGGAAACATTCCTTTAAGATTCTGGTCCATGTTGATATGATTGCCTCTCACAATTCCTGCAGATTTTACAGGTGTACTTTGATGGTATGAATCTCCCTTTCTACCACATCCCAAAGGTGTTCTGCTGGATTCAGATCTGAACTCATTGTCACCTTTTATAGTGCTGGAAGTAGCCATTAGAAGATGGATTAATTAGGGACCTAAAGAGATGCACATGGTCAGCAACAATATTCACATAGGCTGTAGTATCAAAACAACATTGACTGGTATTAACGGGCCCACAGTGTGGGAAGAAAACTTTCCCCACACCATTACATCACCTCCACCAGCCTGGACTGTTGACACTAGACAGGTTGGAACCATGGATTCATGCTGTTGGTGCCAAATTCTGACCCTACCATCTGTGTGCCTCAGCAGAAATGTAGATTCATCAGACCAGGCTACGTTCTTCAAGTCTTCAGCTGTCCAGTTTGGTGAGTTTGTGCCCACTGCAGCCTTAGCTGTCTGTTCTTGGCTGACAGAAGTGGAACCCAATGTGGTCTTCTGTATGTTATAACACATCCACCTCAGGGTTTGATGTGTTGTGCATACTGAGATGCTTTTCTGCTCACCACACCTGTACAGAGTGGAGTTCCTGTAGCCTTTCTGTCAGCTCAAACCAGTCTGGCCATTCTCTGTTGACTTCCCTCATCAATAAGGCATTTCTGCCTGCAGAACTGCCACGCACTAGATGTGTTTTACTTTATTGCTTCATTCTGAGTAAACTCTAGAGACTGTTGTGTGTGATAATCCCAGGAAATCAGCAGTTATAGAAATACTCAAACCAGCCCATCTGGCACCAGAAATCGCATTTTTTCCCCATTCTGATGGCTGATGTGAATATTAAGCTAAGCTGCTGGCCCGATTAGATGATTGCATGAATGAGTAGGTATGTGAATCCATGTGTTCCTAATAAAGTGTCTACTGAGTCTATATATTCTAATACAATCTATTCTAACATGCTACAAAGTATGACCTATTCTTTCTTAGCAGGGTCTATTTCTTGGTGATGTGTTGTGTGTTGTGTGTGGCTAAACAGGCCCCAGTTGGTGCACGCTTCAGAAGAAGCTGGCATCTGAGCGACAGGCAGGTATTGGCTATGAGCCACAGTGTGTGGAAGATGATAAGATGTTCACACCTCGGCAATGTGATGAGGTTTATTGCTGGTGTGTTTCTGCAAATGGCCGGGAGATCCCCTCCACTCGCAGTGTCCGCAAAGTGAAAACACCTTTCTGTGACAGTATGCAGTTTCCACTTCTCTTTTTTAGCTCATTTACTTTGAATATTAGTGAAGGTTTTTCATGAGAGTTGGTTTTTTTTACAGGCGTCTGTAAAATGGTTCTTTTCCTGTGTTTTGTGTCAGCTCCTCAGTGCGCTCTTGTTTTTGGCGTCTCTATATCCCACGGTGCTATTCTCTGTGGCAATGAGAGTGTGGGTGGGAAACAAAAGCAGCGCTGTGAAGTTTTCTGTGATGAAGGTTATGTCAGTGCCCTGCCTGCAGAAACATTCTTGTGTGATCCAGTGACCAGGACCTGGTTGAGTGGAGCTCCTCTGGCATACTCCTGCCAAAGTAAAAAAGAAATTGCACACCCTTAGCATAATCTGTATAAACATGTAATTGTCACCCAGAATGCATTGGTCTAAAAAAACATTTTTTTCTCAGGAGCTCAGCCTCTGCAGACTGTGCAGGTATCCTCAGTGTTGCAGCTGTCTCTGGCAGAGGGTCAGCAGAGCTGCAGTGTTCAGCATTCTCTGCTGCAAAGTTCTCTGCTGTTTAACCTGAGAGCAGCAGGACTCTGTAGCCTACAGGTATCCTACTCGCCTATATCAATCCACGTTGAGCTCTGCTGCAGCTGTCCAGTTTCTGAAACATGTATCTTGTGTGCTTGTTTGTGGCTTAGCTATCTTCTGGCCACTATGGCTCAATTTGTGATGAGTCATCCGTCTTCTTGGAGTGTATGAGCCAGCAAAACCTCACTGCTTACATCACTTTTAAAGCTCACCTCTCTGACCTGCCAGTCAGCATCCTGCCTGATCTCCATGACATTGGTAAAAGCAACTGCACTTGATGCACATGTATTACTAAATCATTTTTGATACATAAATACACTCAATGTCCACTTTATCAGGAACACCTACACATCCATGCAGTTAACTAATCAGCCACTCATGTGATAGCAGTGCAATTCATGAAGTCATGAAGATCCAGACCCATCCAAACTGTCCAGTTTCTGTGAACCTAGTGATAGTCTCAGATTCCTGTTGTACATCAGGAGAGGAACCTGATGTAGTCTCCTGCTGTTGTAGCTCATCCACCTCAAGGTTTGATGTGTTGTGTATTCTGAGATGCTTTTTTGTACACCATAGATGTAATGTATGTAATGAGTGCTTATTTGAGCTACTATACACTTTCTGTCTGGTCATTCACCTCGGATCTCTCATCAACAAGGTGCTTTAGCCTGCATCTGCTCACAGGATGTGTTTTTTTTTATATACCATTCTGTGTAAACTCTAGAGAAACTCTGGGTGAAAATCCCAGGAGATCTGCAGTTTCTGAAATACTCAAACTGTCTGGCATCATGCCATGGAACAACAATGCCACAGTTAAAGTCACAGAGATCACATTTCCCTATTCTGTGAGATGTGAACATTAACAGAAGCTGTTGACCTGTTCATTGTGCTGCTGCCAGTGAGCAAGTGGACAGTGAGAGTATAGGAGCTTTTTTTTAAATGTGAATTTTGCCACAGATTTAATAACATTTGAAATTATATCAAGGTGGAGTTTGTAATTTTTTAAACATGTTTACAGACACATTTCATCATATAAACACTGGTTACCCACAGTGATTATATCATTACAAAGATTTCTTAGAAAAACTGTTATTTGCAGTAATACCATGCAATGAATCTTGGTAGTTTCTTCATTTCAGGCTTACAGTATATTTAAATTATTTTCATCCTGGAAATTAGCTATGCCCCCAACCCAAACACAGTTGCTTACTTGTTTTTCACTAAAATGCCAAACCACAAAGCATATGCCATTTTAACGGAGAGGATGGGGTTATTTTGGAGGTAAAGGAATGTCAAATAGTTTTCACACCAATTTCAGTGCATCTCTCAAAATTACAACTGCTCCTTTAAATGAAACCTATGTATAGTTTAAGCCCTTTGAAGCTGGCTAACACTAATGTGTGTCTCTGTTTAGACACCGTGCTCAGCAGTCAGATGAGGCTGGATGAGGTGATGGCATTGATCAGAAAGTTGTACCAGTCAGTTTTCATCTTGGAGCGCACTACAGCCTTCTCCTCGCCTGCTGCTTTCAGCTGCTCTGCAGGCTTTCAGCTGCTCCCAGACTCCTCTGGGTGTGGTAAGTTGACTCCACTGCCTGTTTCTCTGCTAATCATAGACCTGTTCTGGATAATGAATGGGAATGGAGAGTTCTGGTCCAGTACTGCCAGTTTTTATATATTTATCAAAGGTTTTTCTATATGGTTGTGTAAATGCCCTGGAAAATCTTTCTAGCTGGTTTTGTAGTTTAGTCCATGGTTATTAGTAGTGCATCTTTTTTAATGTCACATATCCTCTGTCTCTTTCAGTGGTCTGTCCAGCTGGCTCATTCTCCAGTGGCGGTAGATGTATTGCATGTCCACATGGCTCTTATCAATCCGAAGCTGGGAAGGACTTATGCTTCCCCTGTACCTCAGGAACCTCCACACCAGCACTTGGAGCCTTCAGCCCCTCACACTGTAAGTGAATGTTAGACCCAGTTTTAGGGCGTGAGCTGGATTTATTTATTTGTATCTTATGCTTGTATTTTGACATTGCATTTTGTCTCTGATGTAAAGGTGTTTCAGAGTGCCAGCAGAGTAAGCTCAACTGTACTGAAACAGGGGACTTCCTTTCACCCCAAAAGCACTTCCTGTCTGGCAAATGGCTTTGTGTCACTGTAGAAGGGGAAGAACTGTCCTGGACATCTGCAGATGAGCCAATGACTGCAGAGCAATGCAAAGGTAATGATGCCTCATGCATCTGCATTATACAGCTATCCCAGAATCTTCATACAGATATATTCCCTTTTATGTCTAAATGTCTTCAGTTAAGTCAGGGGTGTCCAATCTTATCCACGAAGGGCCGGTGTGAGTGCATGTTTTCTTTCCAACCAAGCAGAAGCCACACACTACTGAAAGCCAAGATCCATTGATTAAAAACAGGTGGAATGAGGTGTGGCTTCTGCTTGGTTGGAAAGAAAACCTGCACCCACACCGGCCCTTCGTGGATAAGATTGGACACCCCTGAATTAAGTACATGAATATGTATGTGTCTGTCTATATGAGCAGTTTTGGAGAAATTCAAGGCTGTTCCAAAGTCATCACTGTTGCTGGATTCTGTGGATGCTGTGGTGCTGCAGTCTGTTCCCTCCTCACAGCCAGTGGAAACTCCGATTAGGAAATGTGTGCTTGGTGAGTGTGTGTGTGTGCATGTGTAGGAGTTAATTTCTCATAAAATCCCAACAGAAATAATACATATGATTAAATTGTTTTTTTTTTTAATTCTAAATCCAGCCTGTTTTATATTACGCTAGTGGTATTTTCATGTGCTGCTATTATGAGAGCAATTATGCACTTTAACCACTTGTTTATCTCAATCTTCATTAGTTCCAGAAGCTCTAACTCCTGACTGATTGCACCAAACATGATTCTAAACTATTACGCCAACCTGAAATGATCATTTGTTTTTTTTCTACTTTTTTTTTTACTTTTTTCTCTCTAGATTGTGCCGAAGATGACTTGTGCCAGTATGTTGCTATTTTCCGTGAGGGAACACAAACCTTCTGTGACCTTTACAGCACAGACACAGCTAATGTTGAATGCAAGGCCTCTCAGGAAGTAATAAGCTTATGACCATTCTCACTAAAATTATGCATTTCTCTACAATATAGCAAGCCCTTGCACTCAAATGAAACATCTCCCCACACTGAGCACACAGTGAAAGCATTTAATGTGCACTTCAACTTAAATATTATCAATTTTGTGCTTTCACTGGAAAAACTATTTGAGCAGATGGAGCTTTCCTAATTCAGGGTCAGGAAATTCTCTTCTTAAAACCTTTTTAGGGTTGTTACAAAGCACTTTTGTAAGCTTTCGGGATGTTGTGTTTAAAATGATTCAGTCCTACTTGTTTATTTTTAACTAAATAGTTACTTAATGCAGCTTTAAAAGAAGCATCTGGAAACAAATGACTGACTAATCAAGTGGAAATCATATACATATTACTTTTTCCCTCCTTTTGACATTCTTTAGTGATACTTTTACTGTGATGGGTAACATCAGATGCAAGTTCAGTAATCTGCATTGACTTCGTTTGGCATTGCAGAGAAAAGGGTTTCTGGGAAATGATGTAGCTGATACATTCCAAGCTCTGAGCTGCTTGTTGAAAGTCAAGGTTGGAGACAAACCCAGTCTCACAGTGCTTAGAAAGAAAGGTATGAAATTAAACCTGAAATGATATTTTGCCTAATAAATATAATAATAAAGGATATGGATTTGTATGGTATGGTGCATATGGCCTAAAAACTGGGCCATAGTATCTGTAGCAAGAACAAAATGTGATGTGTATCAATAACCTCTTTTTCTCTTGCTTACCCCAATCTCCTTTTTCCACACCAAAGGACATGAATTCAATACTGCTGGTGGGAAGAGCTTTAAGAGAGTGAGTTTTCAGAAAGTGAATTCTGGAGTATATCGCACTCTTGTATTTGACGCGCCCAGGGCATCTCTAGAAGATGTACACCACTTCTGTGTGGACACCTGCAGTCAGGAGAGCTGCTGTGATGGCTTTGTTCTTAACCAGAATGTCCTCAGTGGAGGTCAGTTCACCTCTGTCACAGATTTTCCTCACAGATAAAACATATACAAAACACATAAAAAGATACTTTTCTTAAAACCTCTGTAATGTAGGTGAAGAGTTGAAGGAATGTCATTTTCTGTGTTGCCATTGGCAGGAACAGTAATGTGCGGTTTGCTGAGTTTTCCTGGTGTGCTGCAGTGCAGTGAGGACGACTGGGACGTAAGCGGTGTAGCCTCATCCAGCCGAACCTGCGGAGCTGGAGTCAAATATGACAAACAGCAGAAACGTTTTACCTTTGAATTTGGTGGACAGAATTTCATCATCAGTAAGACATTTGAAGCTCACTGCAGAATCTATGGAAAAGCTCTTGGGAAATATATGGTGTTGGGTTTGAGGGTTTATCTGTTAGCCTTCATGCTTGGTTAAATCTATCACCAGAAAGAGTTTGTTTCTTGGATGGAAACCCCTATGAGTGTTTGACTTTAACAAGCTAGAACCATTGACTATGCTAAGATTTTGTATTTTTAAGATACTGTATGTATTGCATTTAGTTAAGTAGAATTGTTGTCATGCCTCCAGCTGATTCAGCTTTACCATCATCAAGCAAAAACAAAACTGATTACCAAGCCACTATCATCAGCTTCCAGCAGGTCTACCTCTGGACAGGTACAGACCCAACATGCCTACATCATACAGCTTACTGTCACATTTGCTTCAATAGTGCAACAGCCATGCTTTTGTCTGCAGAGTCAGATATGAGTACACGACCAAAGACTGAGGGAGCCTGTGGAGGATCAGTACTTCTAGACATTTCCAGATCCACCTTGTCTGGTATGAAACTATGAAACTTTCTAAGATTACAGTACTTTAGCTAAACTTTTAAATGAACTGATACCATTATGGCTGACCTGACATGGGGAGCTTTTTTTTTTACTGTATTTTACAGTGATCTAATTTTTTTAATTAAAAATTCATTTTGATTAACAAGATGTTTTTATATGGACTTGTAGACTCGGTGAAGGAGAATTTTGAGGTTCTTGATACCAATGAAATTAAGACTGACTCAAAGAAAAAAACACCAAGCCAAAGATACTGGGTCTTCAAACACCAGTTCACTGCAGAAGAGGCCCAGCTCTGGTGTCTCAAACGTAAGCTATAAATCTTACTTAATGCAATAACCTCTTAGAAAAAAAACTCTACTTTTAGCACCTTTACCATCAAGGTTACACTATTTTATATAAGAAGGTGTGCCTTTAGTTATGTTTTAGAAAGAAATCTACTTCAGCATTCAATTATGATTCAGTTTTCAAGATTCAATTATATACCTTAGATTAGTTTTAAAGGTGTAAAAATCACTAAAGGTGCAAAAGATGTCCCCTTGATGGTACCACACAAGTGACAAGGAAAAGTTTGGTATGTTTATTTCTGAGATAATATGTGTGTTGCGTATATGTTTTGTTTTTGTATGTACTGCAGGCTGTATGAAGGAGGAGCTTTGTCATGTGACAGACCTTCGAGATGATGGCCCCGTGTATTTTACATGCATGCTGTATCCTGACACACGAGTCTGTGGAGCGTATGATAAACCTCTGAGACAGGCCTGTAGTCTGGTACTGCCACAGGAACCCCAGACTGCCTACCAGAAGAAGGGTGAGCTCAACACACTCTGACCTTCAGCACTTCTGCAGTCACTAAGCTAGACTGCATCAGTGCTGCTGCTCTCTGATGTGTGTTATTTAAACAGTCCCTTTTAAAGAACCCTTTCCCACTGTGTTTTTCTTCAGTTCAGAATCAGAATCTTTAGTAGTTTCACATGGTTCTGATATTAGTAATTTCCCAAAGATTTGTTTTGGCAGAAGCCATATGAGACCTATCTTTTCTGTTTATTGATTGGCTTATTTTGGTGCCTGTTGATCTTAGCAACTGTCCCAGCATTTAAATAAGTCCTAAGTTTATTCAGCTGTGTCTGTATTGCTCCAGGCCTTAGCATGAGTGAACTGAGTGAACTGATCATCATCTGAGTTCTTAATGCATGGACAGTCAGTACTAATGAGCCCCAGTGAATATAAGGAGCTTCCATTTCTGGGCTGATGTTTAAACAAATTTTTGGCCTATTTTATCTTGGCAACACCATTAAAGCACAATATGTATTTGGGAAAGCTTTTCAAAGAACTTCAAAAAAAAAAAAAAAAAACCCAGAAAACAACAGTTAATGTTCACCAGTATACCAGTTCACCAGTATTATTTAAATTGCATATCCCTCAGTTCTTCAGGTGTAGTCCTGTTTTATATGCACAATACATTAACTGTGAATATAAGAATCTACTTATGAACAGAGAGAATTCTTGCTTGACCTCATGGTGTCCACCTTGTAGCATTCTGTGTCACAGAATAACCATACAGCTTGCATATGTCACATTGAATAGTTTGGTTCCTTTTAGAATTACTGTCAGAGCCTCAGTCTCTGTCAAACCTTATTACTTAACACCTAATGTAGTATTTTGTTTGGAGCTAGACCATGGTATACCCAATTTCCTCTCTGTCATCTACAGTGTTCCAAATGGAAAAACATGGACTAAAAAATGACTAAAATTATTTCATAATGATTTCATGAAATGCCAGGGTTTTTACAGTGTCCTTTTCAATATTGTGTATAGTTCATATGTATATATGATATATACACAGATAACATTATGACCACCTCCTTTTCTCTACACTCATTGCCATTTTCTCAGTTCCATTTACCACATAGATGCATTTTGTAGTTCTACAATTCCAGACTGTAGTCCATCTGTTTCTCTACACACTTTTAGTCCCCTTTACTCTGTTCTCTAATGGTCAGGACCCCCACAGGACCAGCACAGATCAGGTACT
>JAOUQY010000046.1:23884972-23896254 GCA_028566355.1 Doras micropoeus | reverse complement strand
TTTTTTTATATTCCTAACTGCCACAGCTATTTTGTTATATATTCAGCATATTTTGTATATGGATACCTGAAGATTACACCCATATGTGGGCCTTCCTCAAAATGCTGCCACCAATTTGGAAGCACACAATTGTCTAGAATGTCCACTTTCCCTTCACTGGAATTAAGGGGTGTAGTCCAAACCTGTTTCAGCATGACTGTGCCCCTGTGCACAAAGCTCCATGAAGACAGGGATTGCCAAGGTTGGTGTGGGAGAACCGGAATGGTCTGCACCTTGTGGAGTCCCAACCTTAACCCCACTGAACACCTTTGGGAGATACTGGAACACTGACTGCAACCCAGGCCTCCTCACCTGACATCAGTGCCTGACTTCACTACTGCTCTTATGACTAAATGGAGAAATCCCCACAGCCATGTTCCACAATCTCATGAGAAGCCTTCTCAGAAGCCTGGAGCTTATTATAACAGCAAAGGGGGTTCTCTATACTATAAAGAAATATGTCCTTTAAACAACAATTTTCCCTGATCAGGTTAAAGCAGTTACTAAAGATGAATGTACCACATAGCAATGCACGAGCACTGCTCCTCATCCAGTCTGCTTCCATGATAAACAACGTGACCCTTTTTGAGTGCTTGCCTCTGCCACTTTTTATTGATCAGCCTCATGGGATCCTGATAAACACCACTACTCTATTTTATTGTTAAGTGGTTACCATGAAGAACAGTTTCACTGCTTCCCCCCCAAAGCTGGCATTGAAGAACACTAACTGAATACAGGCATCATGACAAGCTTCATTTTATATTGCATGTTGGGAAGCTGAGATTTAAATGCCTTTTTCATGTATTCCATTTATATTTACAAATTAGTAGCCTTTATTGTTCTAGCATTACCTGAAAGTCAAGGATGCAGTGGGGTTAGTTTGGCCATTTTAAACCCTTTGTGCACTGCGTACCTCGGCACTTGGCTGTAAAGCCCGGGAAAACAGGCTCCACACAAGTTAATGGCCGAGGCACGCAAAGACCTGTTTCCGTGATAAAGTATAATCTGTTTAGAGGTGTGTTTTTTATTTTCCTGTTATTTGTTTGAGATTGAGTGGCTTGTTGTATTGAATGCTCCCTGCCGGGTTATTGTTTAAAAAGAAAAGCAGACTTTTTACTGGGTTGTTCTTAAATTGTGCATTTGCTTATTTTATTACAGTCGACTGATATTGCCTGAATCATATCTAAATGAGCTTGTGATATGAGGTTTTGCTCATACAGTCATATACAGAGCTGTACAGTTTAGATGTTATGTGTTATGACTGCAGCCCAGGCTACACCAACTCCCTTTTTTCTGCCTCTTACACCCCCTGTATGGAAAGTGTAAAATTGCCTATGACAGCAGATAAACTACAGTATAAATACACCCATGCTGGTATGCGCACAAACACACACACACACACCACACACACACATACACACACAAGAGGCAGGAAGCATATTGTTTTTGAATGGGAGGTTTTTTTTTACTGGTGTATTAAGAGGTAGTTTATCCATTAGTTGCCTCCATTTAACTGGATCTGCTGCACTGTGCGCTTGTCTGCTTTCCAAAGCTTCTGATGTTTCACACAAATAAACACTGAAGAGTTTCTTTTATGGATCGCATACCGGGTAAGGATACAATTTAGTATTTGAGCTTAGGCACTATAATTGGGCTTGGAGACAGAACTGTTTTGATGTAGGTGTGGATACTCCCTCTGTTTCTTTCTTTTTTCGCTTAGCATTATATTATTAGTGTATTGGCTTAGTTTTATTCTTTCCCCAATTAGCCTACTTAATAAAGTCTAAGTGCATTGTGTTTGTATTCTGTATGCATACAGTGTAGACTTGCTGGTACTCAAAAATGGGTATCCTAGGGAGTCACAAAAAGTTTAATAATAATAATAATAATCTGGGAATGTTGTGATGAATCATTGATGTACTTGTGAGTGTATTTGGAGTACAGTGTATTTGCAAGTTTCATTTATACGTAGATTTTTTTTCCATAATTTTGCATCTTTTTCCTGATACATAAGAATTGGATTTCATATAGTTCATACAGCACATCACAGAAGGTAAAAGTACTAAAAGCTGGCTTTACGTTTATTTGCATGAGAGTTTGAGTCTGTCAGAGTTCATACAGCACATCACAGAAGGTAGAGAGCAATGTAGAAAAAACAGTACTGAAAGCTGGCTTTACGTTTATTTGCATGAGAGTTTGAGTCCGTCAGAGTATTCTTGAACACTCAAGAATCACATTGAAGGAAGCAGTTCACTGTATTCTAGGAGTCCTATAAGGAGTCCAAATAAGTGAATTTTTTAGCTTCTTTTCAATAGACAATTAAGTTATAGATATGGAAAATAGTTCAGCGTAGTTCCGGCATGTGAGGGAGAATGAGAGAAAGTGGAGTGATCGCGGTGTCAACACGCTCCTCAGCGATCTCTCTGGCCAGCACACAGACACACAATGAAAGGAAATGCTTCCTGTGGGGATTCTGCCAAGTTCCGCCACCAGCGGGCCAATCTTATTGTGGGAATCGCTTTCTCCAAGCATCATTTGCATTTATCTTAGAGCCGAACTACAAGCTCTGTCCTAAAGAATAAACACAGGGATTCACAGGGGCATTGAGAAATCCCAGAGCCCCATCGCACATTAGATCTCACAACTAAAGGGAGCCGCTGAAACATATTAGGTGTGTGGTTTTATTCCTTGTTATTTTTCATCTCGGGTCATGCTGGGACAGGACCAGCTTGTCCTTGTGGGATTTATGTAGGGAAGAACCGACATGCCAGCCTTTAAATCCAAACAGTATATGAATCAGTTAGGAGTCAAAACAAATCGCTTTAATTGTGCACCAAATGAAGAGTCCAAAGCACTCACTGGGGGCACTCCTGAAAAAGGCTGTTTATTTTTATGCAGCTAGTGTGTGTGGATGCACGTAGACCCCGCTCATGAATGGCTCTGGGATGCTTCGAATTGTTGGTTTGCTAGTGGGAGAATATAGTCGTAGTCATAAATATAGCCCTCATATACAGGTGACTGGGGACATGAAGGTGTTGATAATGTCGGTCGTTTTTAATGTCAGTAGAATTTATTTCACTATCCTGCTGAAAGTCAAACCTTTTTTTATTTGAATGTTAAAAAAAATTGCAGAAAAATATATCATAAGTGTGTAATAATTAAGTGTGAAATAAAGAAATAAAGGGTTGAACATTGTGTTTATTTATCGGTTGAAGTAAAGAGGAAGTAAAACGTTTTTTTTTTTGCTGGGATGAGATGAAATGGTTGCAGTGTTTTGTGATTACAGAATAGAGGATCTTTTTAATCATTTAAAAATGATAATAAATAGGCACATTCAATCAAGGGTGTGTCAAGTTTGTGTAGATTAGGAGGCTTGGACAGGATAATTGATTGTTCAGCTGCTCTTGTTGATTAAGGGAACCTTATCCTCTGTATTTACAGCAGTTTCATCCCTTCCTAAGGTTTTGTGGTATCTGAAGTACCTCTGCATTTACCTTGAGCTGTTCTGGCAACATATTAAGACACAGAAACACTTTCTTAAGAGTTCATTTCTCAAAGAAAAGAAGAATTGCAGTCAGGTCCATAAGTATGTGGACAATTTTGGTAATGCTGCCTCAGTGTACCGCCACATTGGATTTTAAACGAAACAATCAAGATGTCATTAAAGTGTAGACTTTCAGCTTTTATTCAAGTGGTTTATCAAAAAAAAAATGCATTAACTGTTTAGGAATTACAGAATAATTTTTAATACTTGGATGAAAGGGGAAAAAAAAATCTGCGTCACTGTCCAAATACTTATGGACCTCCCTGTTTACAGAAATGGAGCTTGATTCGCAAATACCATTGACTGACAAATCAACGAGCTGCACAACAGGCAGCATTGCAGCCTCATAACCCCAGCAAGACCCCCAGTTTAACCCTGAGCTCAGGATTGACATCAAGCTGTGCTGAGTTTCACATCTTCACCTTGTGTTCACATGGGTTTCCTTGCGGTTCTCTGGTTTCCTTCAACTGTCCAAAACCCAAAAACATACAGATGGGTAGACTAAGCTGAAATGCCCGTAGGTGTAAATGTGTCTGTGCATGGTGTGATGGGAGACGGTGACACAGCCAGCGTGAATTCTCCGTCACAAGTAACATCTGAGACTAGCGAGTAGTGTTAGCAACAAGCTAACCAACTAACTGTAATGCTGATGATTACTGTTTCAAATCAAAAACAAAAGCAATGAGTATGGTCAATGTTATTGATTAAAGCAAGTACTGTTTTGGGGAAGGAATTGGTAGTCGAGAAGATTACCACAAGTTGACTAGTTGAGTTGTAGGCGGGGAATTACACCATGCAACTTTGCTTCACAATTAAAACTCAGCTGGGACCTCAGGGTTTTTGTTTAGTCCATCATGTATCTCTTCCGACCTGCATATCAAAGTGTCTTTACTTCTTCTGTGACTCAAAATGAAGCATGCAAATCAGGCTCCACGTCTTGCCAATCTGCGTCTTATTGTTTTACAAGGCAAAATTAGCAGACTTTTGCAGTTGTCCTGCTCTACTTAGTGAACTGAATGTTTTTAGAGTGGGCTCAGCTGGAAAAACATGTGCTTCTCAGAGCTACAAGTCATCAGCCTCTCATCTGCCTAGATCATAACATCAGCATGGACTATAGAAAAAACTAAGGATGAAGTGTGTTCGTGTTTAGAATGATTATTGTACAATAACAAAAATGTGATCAGTAACAGTCACTTTTGGCAGCACACATCTTTCGAACAAGGGGGCAAGTTCTCAAAACTTTCTGATGGTGATCAGTATGGATATAATATTAAGCCTTATTGCACTTATGGCACTGTAATGTAGTCATCTTGGGTTTTTTAGCCCAGAGTGTTTTGAAAATAAAGCTGCTGAAGACAAAAACCTGATTGTCTGATTGAAACCCCATAAAACTTAAATATATGGAATGAAATGTAGAGTACTGTGAAAACGTATTTCCCATTCCCAAATTCTTCTATTTTTTACATATTTGTCACAACTGAATGTTTCAGATCATCAGAGTACAGACTATGTGAAAAAGTACTTAGCTTAAATTCAACCAAATTCAATTGCCTATTGGGTTTAATTTCACTAGCCACACATCACATCATTTAAATAGAACCTGTCTGGCAATGTGAAGCAGGATAGAAGGTCTCAAAAACGTAGCACACGATGCCACGTTCTAAAGAGATTTGAATACTGATGTGAAACAAAGTCAATGAAATCTACCAGTTTGGAAAGTGTTACAAAGCCATTGCTGAGGCTCTGGGACTCCAGAGAACCACAGTGAGAGCCGTTATCCACAAATGGAGAAAACTTGGAACAGTGGTGACCCTTTGAAGGAGTGGCCCACCTACCAAAATATCACCAGGAGAACATCAACAACTCATCCAGGAGGTCACAAAGAACTAAGATGAACATTTAAAGACCTGCAGGCCTCACTTCCTTCAGTTGAGGTCAGTGTACATGATTCCACAATAAGAAAGACACTGGGCAAAAAATGGCATCCATGGGAAAGTAGCAAGGTGCAAAATGACTGCTGACCAAAAAAGAACACTAAGGCTCAGGGTATGGACTGATGAGTCAAATATGAAATGTTTTGGAAGACGAGGATCCCATTAGATCTGGCATCAAGCTAACACTGCATACACCATAAGAACATCATACCAGCAGTCAGACATGGTTGTGGTAGTGTGATGGTCTGGAGCTGCTTTGCATCTGCAGGACCTGGATGACCTGGAGAATATTTTAAAATCCAGTTACCTCCAAAGGTGACGAGAAACGAGATTCCATTCCTACTGTGACACAGGAGCATTGTGGAAATATGATGTCTGGTATATGATTATGCACTGAATTGTTAAAGCTTATGTCCATTTTGCTTTGCCACTGAACTCTCCAACAGCTTGATAAAAGTCTGACATTCAGACTGTGAGGAAATCACACTTGCAATGGTATAGACATCTTTAGGCAGGGTGACCACCATGTTTGTTAAACTGACTTCTTACCCAACATGATGTATAGAGGAACATAACCTGGGCAAGGTTAGAAAGAAAATAAAACCATTTCCACATTGTAGTTAATGCTTTTAAAGTTTTTAAAATTGATATGTACAAATTTTGACTTACCTTGGAAGGGGTAACACTTTTTTTACCTCCATGCTACAAAACTGGGGAAAAAATGGACACTTCCTAGTCCGTCTTTTGTTAGCAACATGCTAGCTAGCTCATTTTCATGAGTAATGATTCATTTCAACCACAAACTGTATAGTTAGTGTTTTAGATATAACATGCAATTGTGCCTGTATGTTGAGTGATCTAAAGTTCTTGTATATACAGCACAATGCAGGATAGATTACAGGGATTATACTTTGGCCAAAACCATATTTCTCACCTTTTTTTTTGGCCACAATTCAGAACCAGCGACATCCACCATGTTCTTCCAGGCTGCTACACAAATTTTCCATGTGTACAAACTTGAACAATAAATTTAACTCTAAATGTGTATATGTTTGTAACTAATTCTTATTCAGTAGCTTTGAGGTGTGTCACCTGCACCTGCATAGCTTTATGTGGACTGAGAGCCTGTAGAGAGAGAGTGTATGAAATATGGTCGACCTTTGTGGTTGCGCTCCTAATATGCTTCTCAGAAAGTCGGTCATGTTTTATAATCTGCTGAACATGATGATTGGCATTTAGCTGTGCCATATTGTAACAGGACTGACAGGATGATCTCACTGTTTCCACATGGATTACATTAATCGTACTTCCATTCGTTGTGCCCCGTCAGGTACAGCAAGTTAAAAGGGATAAAGATAAAGCTATTGGGTAGTTACGGTCTCTTTCAGCTATTGGAAAGGCAATTAATTCTTTAGTCACAAAAACAATTCAATTAGTCTGTTGGTATTTTACATGTGCTTGCCAACGCAACACAGTGAAGCAGTGGGAAGTCATTCAGCGCCAGCTTTGGTGTTTGGTGGCAAAACTTATTTAAATATGAACTAAATCAAGCACTAGATAACTGTATGTAGTATTTTGTGTGTGTGTGTGTGTGTGTGTGTGTGTGTGTGTGGTGTTACATTTTACTCATGTCATATTCACTCTCCTGAATCCCGGGTTTATCTTTCACATTGGATGGCTCTCAACAAAACACGTCAATCAATAATCTCACTGCTTATCCACTGGGAATCTTATTTCATGCCACCACGTGCTTGTGCAATACGCATATATTTAAAGGTTATCCTTGTCATTCATGTTTACAAACGGGTCTTAAAAAACTTACAATAGCCACATGAAAATGTCAGTTACACATGCCTACAAGAGTAATCATAGGAACTTTACAGAGAAGTTTAAGAAGTTTATTCTTTGACTTCTGGTGTGTAATATTATTTTTAGTCTTTTTTTTTTTTTTTTATAAAGAATTTACTTTTATATATGGTAAAAACTTATTTACAAGTTTGCAAGTCATTCGAAATGCCTCCAAGCATAGATGAGCCTTTCAAAACTGAGGACGGCCTTTCTGGGGGAAGGACACTCTGCAGGAACTTTGTGGGAATCCGTTTTCAAATGCCAAACCGTACTGAGTTACACTGACATAGACAACATCTGCATTTTCGCACAGGCAAGTATTTAATCCTGTCATGAACGTGGCAGTCATCCAGGGCACCTTCTACATTTTAAAGGATACTCCTGTTTCAAAACAAGTCGTCCCTATGTCCCTGGGTTATCTAAAACGTAGCGGCTTTCTTCATTTCAGCGCTGCCTAAATTTATTAACTGGCAGCTGGTGGGGTTAAATTTAGATCACAGGTGGCCATGAAAGCCGTCGTGGCCTGTAGATCAGCTCCACAATCAAGTGGCCTGGAGAAATGTGAAAGAACAATGCAGGCCCAGGCCTCAGCTCTCATCCTGTCAAACGCAGGTTCACACCCGCAGTCTTGTTTAACAGTCCAGCAGCTCGTTCTTTTTATTTGAGTGTCTTCAAGTAGTTATTGGTGTTCTTTGTTTTCCTTCCAGCGTATGCTGTTGAAAGCTGTGATGTATTCTAATGCTGCATGGAATGAAGCCTGTGGTTTTTGGTATTTTTGACAAGCTGGCATGCATTTTAATTAGGTGCTTTTTATTACGTGTGATTTGATGGCATTTGCTGGCCGTGATATTAAAAGGGCATGAGTGAACACTTGAATAGATGTCATGTGACCTAAGTTGGGAAGAGAGGAAACTCATCTCATGCTGAATGCATGCTGGTTTATAGGAGTTGCTTGTGTGAACCCACTGTCCTAAAATAACTGTCACCTACTGGCCTGAGCATTAGGTCAAGTACATAAAATAAAACGAATCAAATCAAAAAATTTGAATGGCCGTTGAAACAGCCTATATATTATATAGGTCTTCAGGACATTGCATTTTTTTAAGCATGTCTCATCTAGTGTACATGCTTTGGTCAGGCTCTGCAAGCTTACTGAGCTTACAAGCTTATCTGCCTCAGGTTCCTTATTAAGACTTTCTCTGTAGTACTGTCCTCCTGTCCCACTTAACTCTGAAAGCCTCTTCACACCACGCTTCACATAGCTTCTGTAGCTTTCTTTTTACTGCTGGTACCTAAGCAGAGCTTATTTTTGCCTTTAATTGTTATTCCTTTAAATGTAAGATATCTTCCAGTTGTGTCTGTGCATGTTTAACAGTACAAGTGTGCTTGAATTATAGTTGTATATAGAAAATAAGTCGTGAGTGTCATTCAGAGTTGTATCAGACTTGTAAAGTTTAATTTTTTTTTCTGAGGCAGATGTTTGAGCTGAATCCAAAACAATTCTCACTTGCCAAAGCTAAATTTCTCTCCATTATGTGTTTATAACTCGAGCTTTGAATGTGCCACGTATGATTTGTTGCTCTCTCTTTAATCACTTTTGTGAACCTCCTTTCCTTTCACGATGCCCGTAAGCGTCCATTTAAATTTGTTGCTTGAACCCCATCCATGGGTTCTGTTGTGGTAAATGTGTTGCAGGTAACCTTGTGTATAAACTTGTTTTACAGCAAATGGAGCTTCGCAGCAGGATCGGTTTAATGATATGACATTGTTCACAAAGAAGGTTTTCATAATTCCCAGGTGTGTCCTCTGTACCAACTGCTTTTTCCTTTTATCCCCTGCTTTGTGAATGGGTGAATGGGTGGGAGTATGGCTGCTTAAATACTAATGCAAAACAAGGCAGGGGACATGGCTGTCACACAGAATCAGCCAGTCACTCTGCTTACTAGTGAGTTGTCCCACATCCAACATCCTTGTGAAACCAAACAGGAATCAGGACTGGGGTTCGGGTTACAAATGTTTGTTTTGTTTTCAGTGGAGGTGTTGCTGTTGAAGTAAAGGAAATTGCACTTTTACATTTAATGTATTGCTGTCCTTCATTAGAAACTGTGCTTGTGTTTACTGCATAATGATCAGATTTTTCCATGGCCTTGAGGACATTTGTTTATGCAACTTAACACTATATTAGTTCTAGGAGAGGCCCAGTTTCTGCATGTCTGAAATTCATCATGTTTACGGTTTAATGGACAGTCTTTCCATTCCTTTTAATTTCTAAATATATAGCACCGTGGTTGTCAGAGTGTGCTTGATGGGTCTCCAGGGGTTTGTAAAACATAGCCAGGGGGGCTGCGATTTTTCACATTTTATTACACTGCTGGAAATAGGTTCTGTGTCTGAAAAGTTCAGAAATGAAGCTAAATTATATCCTGATTTTTTTTTTTTTTAAGTTTGTTAAAAAAAATCTGATCTGTATTGAGGGAGATTTAGAGTTAAAGGAGTACCCAAATAAAAAGTTTTACATCCTCAAATGTATTGTGGAGTGTGAGAGAACGAGAGAGACCATGCATGTTTTGTGAACAGAATTCTGCTGTATGCTTGTAAGAACGGTGCGCTTTATTACCTGTCGCTTCGCCAGCGTTTATCAGTTCTCCGTGTTATATCTAGAGCCGTAGCCGAAGATCGAGAGGAAGGGTGAAAGGGTGTGAGAGGAAGGGTGGAGGTCGGCGGAGACCTGCCACTCGGGCTAAGAGCATTAGAGTGCATTTGGTTGTGACATTAGCAGCGCGCGCTGTCAGTGTCATATGCGCGACAAGGGCAGCTCGGACCGGTTCAGGGCAGAAGCGCACGCACCCGCTCACTCTGCACTCTGCAGCTGACAAGAAGGAAACACGAGCTGATTTTTCTCCGTGACATTTCGGTTTACTACTTTCCTTTGACGTGGTAACTCCTTATAAAGACACTTGTGTTGGGGAGTCGCAGGTTGTTTGGATCGTTTTCTTTTTGGAGAAGCTTGTACAGGTGAGCGGGATTTGTCCACATTTCATTTTGCTCTTCGAAATTCCTAGAACCTGTCAGTCTGAGGTGTTGGTTTGTTGTGAGTATACAACAGCGAGTAGTATCAGGGCTGCTTTATGATTAATATTAGTATTTTGTTCACAAGGCAGGTCAAGTGGGTTTTATTGTCTTATAACTATTCCTCCCTATTACATTTGACACATTCCACCACAATGCAGCAGCAGAGTACACCGGACTACAGAAAGTGCAGCTCCACACCAGTGTGAGACCAGTGCAGAAATATCCAATAAACACACAGGAAAACAAATAAACAGGACCAGGCACACTAACCATACAACAGAACAGATTTGGATGGAAGAAACCAGTGCCTCTGCAATTGCTTCTGAACTGTTCACACTAATCTGTTATGCAGTTTGTGTAGGAAAACATAAGGAGTAAAAATGTAAATGCCTTTGAAAAATTAAAAGACCATGCAAATGCAGGGGTATATAAAGTAAATATGCACAAGTGTACACTCTCTCAGGGCTTTTTAGAAATAGTATACTAATACTAAGTAGGACATTAGTTTGCTCTCAAAACATCCTCAGTATGGAGTTTGCATGGGACATCAATTCACTTAGTTGAAGATTTTTAAATGATTTTCTACTTAGGAAGGATTTTCTACATATCAATATACCACGGGCAAAAATGGCTTGTGAATCCTCCTGTGTGGGTCGGGAGGAACAGAGTCAGATAATGTTCATGTGTGCAGTGACCAGCGTTATGCTTATGTAGCTTACTGGCCTTCGAGAATGGTTAATCTACATTAAAGTAAACCACCATAGAGTTAACGTTAAGGGGCGCTGCAGGGTTAAATGTTTGGTACTAGATTGATTCACTGGACAATAATAGCAATGCCAGTCATC
>JAOUQY010000046.1:23809652-23819836 GCA_028566355.1 Doras micropoeus | reverse complement strand
TTCAGAATGACTTCATTCAGAATTACTTGAGAATTATTTTACTGCGTAACTGACATCACCTGCCTCAGGATTTTGTCACTCTAAATGTGATTTTCTTCATTATCCATTTCTCAGTGTCACAAATGATATTTAATATCTCTGAATGACTTCAGTAGCAGAGCCGTGCTGTCAGCATCTGATTGCCATTACTCCCTCTGCCTCTTCAACTTCCTCCCTTCCTTCCACTGTTAAAATCTAAAAGCTATTCACAGAGAACCCCCTCTCTCTCACTTTTGGCACAGGTTAGGGAGCTGTCAAAACTCGGAACTAATCCTTTGCACAGCACCGCAGACAGACCGAGTAGCTCATTAAGGAGTCGGCAGAACGGACGGGTGGACGGCCAGAATGCTGAGGGACAGGATTGTCTAGCCTGCACTGGGGACATGCCAAGCGCACAAGCACCCGACCCTAATGGGACACAGTCTCTGCATCTGGCCCATGTAAAACCAGATGAGTGGGAGTGAGTAAAAGGAGTATGATTTCACATGTCACCAAAGTTTCAAAAATAGTTGTGAAATGTTATCTCTCATTAGATATATGAATAGACAAAAGCAGTTTGAATAAAGCAATGGAGCATAAAAAAACACTTATAAGGTCAGCTTTTTTAGTAAAAATTATTTGGCAACCCAAACCTCACTGCTTTGATGCCTTCTGGTAATTGCCTATCTGTGGGCTTGTTTTTTTTTTTGACTACCAGTCCCTCTATTTCAGGAGCACAAATGAAGTCAGTCCTCCCTGAAATTCCATGCTGTAATTGTCCCGTTACTCAGAAGCCAAAGAATTCAGACAGT
The DNA here is from genome assembly GCA_028566355.1 of Doras micropoeus. Classification (NCBI taxonomy): domain Eukaryota; kingdom Metazoa; phylum Chordata; class Actinopteri; order Siluriformes; family Doradidae; genus Doras; species Doras micropoeus. The sequence goes on along the minus strand of JAOUQY010000046.1, from coordinate 23,819,006 downwards.
AAGCAGGTCAGTGGGCCTGAGAGATGGAAAAAGTGAACCGCTCAGAACCTTGTGGAATCCAGTGCCCATCAAAGTCATTCTGACAGTCTTCATAGCTTTATATTACCCTTTAGTTTAAACAAATGCTTTGCTTTTGATACTGGCTGTATTACATATAAAAAAAGAGATGACAGCAACATTTTAATATACTCAAAATCTCAGTTCTAGTTCTTCAGGTTCTCAGAACTCTGAACTCAACAGTACAGTTTATAAATATGCTACCTGTTGACAACCAATGAGTTAAGAGAAATTGTTAACCCCTTAAACTCTCAGGGCTCTCTGCCAGGTCTACATTTACATTCCTATTATTTTCACAGTACACTCTTAGAAAAAAGGTCAAATCTAGATCCCTTAAAATTTCTTCAGCTATCCCTTCAACCCCTAGAACCATAAAACAGAATGCTTTCTTGTGAGAAATTTTTCTAAACTTTATGGGGATACCGACCTGTAATGTGTCTATACATAGAACCCCTTAAAACCAATGAAGAACTTGAAAATTGAATAATAATATACTTTATGATGAATAAATGAATTTATTCAGACTTAAACCTACAGACCTACCGGTAGAAGATGTAAAACTGAAATCTAAATTGGTTTAGAGATGGTTAAGACTAAACACTCTGCTCGGGTTTTAGAAGCACTGAAGGATTCTATGTTGAAAAGCCTAAGTCTGAATACTATAAATTGTTGAACCTTGATTTTTTTTTACACAAATGTTAAGGGTCCTCATACCATACAAAAGAAGTCATCACTACTGACCCATGAACCTTGTTGCTTTGCTGAAACTCCATAACCCATGCTAGGTGTGGTCTGAGGCAGGACCTGATCTTTGAAGTGTGCCTTGTAAAGGAGGCAGCTGGTGAGGGCAAAACCAATGGGGCCTTACAGCCTGGCCTTGTAAAGTCCATTTCAAGCCTTCTTAAGTAGAGCCATGAGACCAGCCTGCTGCTCTGACTAACAATGCCTTTCTGCTAATTTAACAGATCTTCAAATTCAAAGCATTCTCCTCTCTATCCACGCTCCCTTATGAGAATTCCCTTATGTGTTCCTGCACCAGGTGCCATGAGTCAAAATCACACCAGATCAAGCCAAGCTTTCCTACACTAGGGGATGTAGAGTTTTGTAAATTACCTAAACATAAATCTACTCCGTGCACCAAGAGAGTCTATTTTACAGGTAAATTACATGTTTTTTCCTCTTAATTGGAAAATGTACATCAAATTTAAAACAGCACTTCTCAGTAAAGCATCTGGTTTATATTTTAATATCACATTGATATTTCATTTGTCATTCACACCTATGAAACAATGTGCTTATTTCCAGATAGCATGTTTTAGTGAGCAACACTTCTTTAGGTTTCAATGTGGTCAGTGTGGGGATTTTGTATGATGAAACAGGGGCACTAAATTCAATAAGCATCCAGAAGAAATGACATATTTAGGGTCAGATTTCCTTGTCAGTGGTATTGCTGAGGCGACAGGAAATTTCAAATTTGTAGTGATTGTTTTTATTAATGGATATTAGCAGGCTTGGCCCGTTTCCATTTTAGGCTGAAAGGAAGAGGGCAGGGGGTCACATACGTTTTCCTTATTACATTCAACCTCATGGTTTGGAATATATTAGCTGAGTGCAGTAAAATTCCTTCTTTGTGATGAGTGATGCATTGTGATTAATTCGATGGTCTGGGAGGCACATGGCTATGAGTGAGTTTAATAAAAATGCTTGGGTATGTGTACCTATCCCTTAGCAGGTCGTTTAGAGCTTTATAAGAAGAGTAAAGTGATATTAATCCTCCAGAGAAGCCCTGCACAAAGGTCACAGTGCACTTTAGCTTAAGTAAAGAAAACTAATAAAAGCTGTGAGTCAGGCATTATCACAAGTTAAACACAAAAATTGTATTAGCATTCAAAGCATAGAAGAACGTGAAGAGATATAAATGAAGACTTGTGCCCCTCCCTCTCAGTAGCACTGATTCATCTACTAAAGCTCGGCTGTTTGCTGCTTGTGGTCATTTGTAATGTAAGCAGTAGCTGACTGGTGGCTTATATCATCCCCACAGCAATACCTATGAGCTCATGTTTTTGGCTGTGAGGCTGTTAATAGAGATTGGGACCCAAAAATCAGTCATCCATTTTGCATGCGGGGGTTGAGCATGCACATGCAGTTTAAGAACAAATATTTGCTGGCACTTTTCACCATTCAGCCATACAATGTGCAGTTGTGACTGTCCCATTCAAACTTTGGCTTTGTAGTTGTTTTCTTTATAGTTCTTGGCAAACATGTTATGCTGTGGTTGCCAGGCCTATAAATAATATGAAAATCCTTAATGCTAGCTAATAAACGTTCCAACGGTTTACAAAAGAGTTTGAAACGAATTAGAATTTTTGAATTACAATGAATTATCAACAGTAAATTCTCAAATTGTCATTGTACTATAAGGCATAATTTATTTAAGGAGCAGTGATGCAATAGAATGTACAAATAATGTTTGTGTGCATGTGTATGAGGGACAGCGAGAGAGAGAGAGAGGGGACAGCGAGCGAGAGGGAGAGAGAGAGAGAGAGAGAGAGAGAGAGAGAGAGAGAGAGAGAGAGAGAGGGTGCACGTGTGGGTGGGTTGTGGGTGGTTGGGTGGTGTGTGTGTGTGTGCACGTGTATATGTGTGTGGGTATGGGGAGGGTGTTTCAATGAGCTAGCAGATTGGATGCATATGATTGCCATTAAAAGTAGAGCAAAATGTTTGACTGAGCACTGAGGAAATTCGACAGGCAGAACCTATATAAATCTTTAGCTGAATTAGTTATTGCTATTGGTTGAGTATAGTCCCCAGAAGTCCTCAATTTATTTGCAAATTACGTGATTTCCTGTTCTCATGCTTGTCATTTGGTTATCTTTATATGCTGAACAGATTCCAGGTTGACAAGCATTGCCTCACTGGGTTGTCTTACAGTTTTGACCCAGAAAGACCTTGTGCACTGTGTACACAAAATCCCAAAATGTTAATGCCGCCTTAAGAGCCTATTAATTAATTTTAAGACACCCATTACCCCACCTTGACTATGTTTCACATTTGCTTTGTTTCATCTGAATTGCAGCAGTGACTTTTTACTTAGGCAGTTGTGTTTTTTCTTGATATAAAATGACATACAGACATCATGTTGTTTTGACCTTCTATCTCATTCTGTCTTCCAAGTGCACTGAGAATGAGCCTGGCTGAAATGTCCTCACGTTAACTTGCAGACACCACAAATCATACAATTCTGCTTGTAATGGCTGTAAAACTGAAAATAAACACACAGAACGAAGAGTTTACAGCTCAAATCCTTTGCACGCTTGATGAAATGCAATAAATTACTCCTGAAAAACCAGGATTTTTTTTTCTTCATTGGAACTTGAGAAATATTTTTATTCTTTCCAGAGGTGAGACTCGAGATTTATATTGTACTGCTATGTGGCTGTCAAGTTCTAAGTGGAGTGGGATACAGCTTTAAGGCTAATATACAGTGACCATATGAACTCTATGAAACTGTACAGTAAAAACATCTCACATAGTCTATAGATATGTAGTTCATAATGTCTAAGTGGCACGATACTATGATTTTCCTCCCATCTGTATTTGTATTGATATGTTCACATGGATCCAAGTTTTAAAATGTTACCCAAAGGAAGGATCACTTGGCAGAAAGAGGAATGTTCCATATTTTATTTTTGCTTTCTTTGTTGGGTAACTTGTACTACAATGCAATATTCCAGTTATGGCAGATTGGAGTAATGGCTGAACACAAAGTCTAGCTTACCCTATACTTCAGTATTTCTTTCCAAAAGGAGCCATTTTTTGGTCACTTGGATATATCAGATTTTCTATTTCGGTAGGGAGTGTTCAGGGTCAGGGTTGTGCTGCTGGAAACACAGGTCCAGAACTTTAGCTACTGAACCACTAAGTTATTACGCCACTGTAGAGAGAAAGAAAAATCACTCCCATTCATGTGAAAAGAGCAACATGACGATTGAGTGATTGGTGTTCATTTCCTACAAACAGTTTCACTAAGGAGTCATGAACTAAGTGGTCTCTAAGCCTCAGTGCATCTGGTATGTGAGTGTAGAGATGCCTGCTTTTGTACACCGTGAAGCAGGAGGAGATGGGGGCCACTCCAGCACATGAAATGTGCTACTGCCTCTTTTGTCTACAGTGCTCATAAAGTGCAACCACACATGCATGGACAATGAGGCTCCTTGTGAAAAGTAAGATGTTCATACAGAGTCCTGCCAATGGAAACATAAGTAGACAGAAAACCATGAGTGAGTCTGGAAGCCATTCTTCTGTTCATGGCAAATCCATCATTCACTGAGTTCTACATGGGTTGTGTCAACAATGTATTATGGGATATGATAATGCTTTGGGGTTTTGGAAATTTGTTTAACCTTTTCCCCTGTCTCAAAACTCGATATGGTCTTTTTCTACCCACTTGGTATGGTGCTTGTCTGGCAAACCTCATGTGCATGGATTTAGCATCATCAATAGTGATCTTATTTACTTTATGGTTACAAAATGTGCATTGGCTTGCATACGTATTCACCCCCTCGAATGTTTCTACATTTTGTAATATTACAACCTGGAGCTCAAATTGATTTAATTGGGACCTAACTGGGATTTAGTATCATGCATATATACCCAATAAATGAAAATACAGACATGGGAGGGGAAAACTATAGACGTAAATCATTTAATTGTTTGATTGTATAAATATTTACACTTGGTGCAACCAGTTACCATGCTCAGTCATGTAATTAATTGAATGGAGTCTACCTGTGTGCAAATAAAATGTCATGTGATCACATAAATACATGTTCCTGGAAGATACAGTATAAGATCCTGGATGAACATATCTGAACAAACAGCATCATGTAGACACAGGAAAAAATATCAATCAGTGTTTGGAAATAAATAAAAAATAACATATCTTCCTACCTGTTCCAACATACTCTTCCTTTCCATTATGCAATAAATAGAAACAAAATATGCCACAACAGCAACTCTGCTGAGAGAAGGCCATCCATAAAAAAGTCAGTTAAGGATGGCATTAGTCAGAGAAAGAAACCAAAAGGCCTTTATGGAAGTGTTCTTTATGAAAATCCACTAGACGTTAGACATTGCCAGAATACATGCTGGAGACTCAACAAACATGGAAAAAATCCCTCTTTTGTCTGAATTGAACATTTTGGCTCAAAAACGATATATGACACCCAACATGGTTCATCAGCCTGAATATACCACAGTGAAGCATGGTGATGGTAGCACTATGCTCACGTTTTTGTCCCACTTCATTATTATATGCCATTTTGTTTAGTTTCATGACATGGACTTCACTAATGAAAACCAATATTCTCCATCAAGCTGGTTCCAACTTTCTCAAATAGCGGTTGACAGATTGTCTTTGCAGGATGGAGCCCTATTGTCATGGACCAATTTATTTTTCATTTCCAACATAAATTTCAATTGGATTGAGATCCAGACTGTTTGCTGGCAATGTCATTGAGCTGATATGCCTTTCCTGAAGAAAAGCCTTAACACTCTTTCCTCTGTGTCAAGATATATGATCAGACTGAAAGTGATTCATAATCACCAAGCCTATTTTCTATCAGTGAAATAAGAAAAGTGTCCAAACTTTCAGTGTATGCCTCTGCATTGACTACTGAGGTAATGAGTTCCATCTCCCCTGGTCCTTTACCTTGACATGTAACCCCATATTATAAATAAGTGGCACAATTTCTTTGTTTCCTTCAGGAAGCAATCTTTATAAGTTCCATTATAACAACAAAAGATAAAAGTTCCAGCATCATGTCCTTGGCCAATGCAGATTTGTGATTTATCACTGAATATCACTTTCATCCAGTCATCCACAATCCAGAATTGCTTCTCTTTGGCCCACTGTAACCTTGTTTTCTTCTGTGTAGGTGTAGCAGCTTTTCATTTGGCTTTTCTATACATAAATCCCATTATGTTCAGCTGACTGTCCTGTCACAAACTCCTGTTTCCACCCATTTGTTTTTGCTGTGCGTTTCTATTTTAAAGGCATATTGCTTTGGATTTTCTATCCTGATGCTTTAATGTCTTCCTGGTTCTATCCATAGGTTTTCCTTTTATAACCTTGACATTTTATTTATACCAAGTTTTAGACTCACCTGACTGGGAACAACTTTTTGACATCTCTCTTGTTGGGCCCATGTTTCCTTTCAATTAGCCAAGCCCATTAAAGTCTGTATGCACTCTCTTTTAACTGCAGATTAATTTGCATTTTTAGACCTGTGCGCCTATTTATATATAGAAATGCAAATGACTAGATGATTCCATAATGTTTGGTTCAACATTGAGTAACTCCATGTTTTTAAGTAATTAAAATAATTTAATTATTTGTTTGAGGTATGTTTCATGAAGCCAGAATTTTCAGCTATTACACAAAACTCGTTTGGTTTCATACCTGTGATTTGTTTGTTTGCTAAGAAATAAAAACGGCATGGTTTAAGTGGGGTGATTCCAAAACTTTTTCCAGGGGTTTTACATTGAAATAATAAGAATATTCAAATCGCTTCTCACTGATACATCTCATTCTCTTTACAATTTACTTTGCCATTGTCTCACATTTTATTCCTGACTATAGTGCCATATGCCCTCTGGTCCAAAACACTGATCCCTTTTGTTGACACGTTACTGAATTTGCATTCAACACATAAGAAAGATTTTTCCAGATAAAACATAACTATCATTTGAGGTTTCTTAGGCTACACATGGAGTAAAACATTTTTAAAAAATTGTTTCCAAAGGACAATTCGTTCATGACCTTTATTGTGTAATAAAGCCCTATTACTATGAAATAAAATACCATCTGTCCTCTCTGCCAAAACAATAGAATATGAGATCTACTTTAGTAGCTCATGTATGAACAAAGCTAAAAAGGCCAATATAATAAAATCATAAAATTTGTGAGCCCTGCTCACATGAACTGAGATAATTTGGTATGCAGTGTCCTCTCATAAAATATCTAAATGACACCATATATAGTCACAGCGATTTAGAAAAGGATATTTAATTCACTTTTATTGCAGCACACACTGCTAAACTCTAGATGTATCATTTACAACGGCAATAATTACATGTTTAAGTATCCTCTTATATCCTACCAATTGACCTCCTTATGTAATGTGTGGAATCCACATGCTGATTAGGAAATAAAGCTACAATTCTTTTTCCTATCACGCTGAACATTTTCCAGTGCAATTTTGGTGAGATATCTACCTCTGTTCTGCTGTGGTTTTCTTCTTTCACAATTATCCTTTGATTTATTTCCTTCTAATCCTTATGGGCCAGCTATTTGGTAACTCTACATACAACCGGATTGCAACCAGGAAAGAAAATAACAGCTAATGTGTCAATTCACATCATTATAAAAAAGAAAATTGTGATATCAGTGACCATGGGATGGTTGTTGGTGCCAGATGGACTGGTTTGATTATTTCAGATATTGTTGATCTCCTGGCGTTTTCAGGCACAACCGTTTCTAGAGTTTATACAAAATGGTATGGGGGGAAAAAACATCCAGTATGTAGCAGTTGTTGTGGAGGGAGGTCAGAAGACAATGGCCAGACTGTTTCAACAGAAAGGTTAGGGTAGCTTAAATAACCACCCTATTAAACCACCGTGAACAAAAAAGCATCTCAGAATGCACAACCTTGAGGTGGAGGGGCTACAGCAGCCTACAACTGCAAAAAGTTCCAGTCCTATTAGTCAGGAATCTGAGGCTACAGTGGGCACAGTCTTTACAATCTTTCTCTTCTCTACATTTATGGACAGTGGTTATAACAGGAAGTGAGAGTGCCTTGAGATGGATAGGATCATATAAAATCTATTTGTCTTCCTCTGGTCCAAATTGGACCTAAAATTGTAATATCGAGGTCTTTAGGGGAACGTAGGTCTTTGCATACACTCCATGGATTTCAGGTTCATTTATAGAGCCAGAAGCTGCAAAAATGTGTTCATTACCTCAAAACAAAAACCCTAATGTTTCATTACTGCTCCGAGTTATTGTTAGCAGTGCATGGGGCTCTAGAGTAAAGTTATGAGCAAGATGAAATACTCCAAAGGCAACCTGTCATATGGATCATATGGTGTGTACGCTCATCAAAGCCGGATTCTGAATCATACAGTATACTGTATTTCTATAAAGTCCTCTCATTGTTGACTTTTTATTCTCATAAACTCTGTGGCACTGTAAATTATGGCAGCTTTATAAACCAACAATGCACTCACAAAAGCCATATAACACTTCATCAAACATCTGATGGAGGATCCCTTTTATGCTGACTGCTTTTTTTAGTGTAGACCATTAAACAACCCCCCGTTTCTGTGATTTGATCCATATGATAGACCATGTGAAAAGTCTTCACAATTTCCTTACTGGTTTGCTCAGAGTTGTGTAGTAAACCCACATATTTTATGACTATTGCAGACTACGGCATGTAGCTTTTGGGAAGAAGTGATGAGATTTATGCTAACACACTTTCTCTCATGTACACTAGCTTTTACCTCATCCTGTGAGTGACATATTGGTGAATTCCATTTCATGATAGAGAAAAGTTAATCCCCTCTCCCGCTTTTCCTGTACTGTACACACATTATTGTTAATCCAAGAGGAAACATATATCTTACAGAGCACAATGAACCAAAGCCACACATTCCATACAGTCCACTTGGGTTACGATTCCCATATTGAGGACTACATGGGAAAGTGAGAATTGTATAAGAGATAATACTTCTATGGAATTTACAGCAATATATGTCCATGTAACTAAGAAAACAATAAACAATGAATGTGATATGTGGAATCCATATTCCAAAAACCTGAAAAAACTACAAATAATGGTGTGAAATCTGAAAGTTCTAAAGTGTGGATGATTACTCATGGGCTAGATTTTAAAAAATTGCACATATTTGAAATTTACTAAGTGAGAAATTTGGCTAGAAGCTGAGAAAGAATGGGTGGGCTCATATTTTGCAAGTGCTAAGTGTCCTCAGAAGAGGTCTAAAAGTAGTAGGGAACAGCTGTTCAAATACAAAACCATTTCAATGTGGTTAATAAGAATAGGGTCATAATTGTCATAAAACATCTTACAAACCCCATTTCCAGAAAAGCTGGGACACTTTCTAATAATGGAATAAACACTAAAAACTGCAATTTGTTAAATCACTTGAACTCTTTTAAGATTAAGTCCTAAAAGTACATACAAAAACATTTTCAGTGTTTTCACAGACAAACCTAAG
>JAOUQY010000046.1:23754847-23777976 GCA_028566355.1 Doras micropoeus | reverse complement strand
TTTTTGGGCGGGTGATGTGTGTGTGTGTGTGTGTGTGTGTGTGTGTGTGTGTGTGTGTGTGTGTGTGTTTGTATGAGTGAGTGTGTGTGTGTGTATGAGTGAGTGTGTGTGTGTGTGTGTGTATATGAGTGTGTGTATGAGTGTGTGTGTGTGTGTATATGAGTGAGTGTGTGTATGAGTGAGTGTGTGTATATTTGTGAGTGAGTGTGTGTATATTTGTGAGTGAGTGTGTGTATATGAGTGAGTGTGTATATATGAGTGAGTGTGTATATATGAGTGAGTGTGTGTGTGTGCGTGTGTATATGAGTGAGTGTGTGTGTGTGCGTGTGTATATGAGTGTGTGTGTGTGTGTATATGAGTGAGTGTGTGTGTGTGTGTGAGTGTGTGACCATGGTTTTATATCTTTGTGGGGACTAAACTGATGACAGAAAGACAGGAATATATGATTTTTAATGCCGGATTTTTTGCTGGTCTCCATAAGGAAATTTGGTTTTATAAAACATAAGAGAGCCGAACATTGCTTTTTGATTACTGAGTTTAAGGTTAGGTTTAGGGTTTGCATTAGGGTTAGCATTAATTAGCTGCAGTAATAATTATGTGAAAGTCCTCACAAGTATAGCAATATAAACATGTGTTGTGTGTAAATAGATTCTCTTTTTTTGTTAAAAAGGTAAGAAAACTTGCCTGTCTTCCTGATTAGGTGCTCTTTATCAGCTGTGTCACTTTTGTTCATGTATAATTGATATACAGTATGTATACATACAGCCAATGTTCTTTAGAGCCCCAGACACAGAGTGTATAGAAACCTCATAAAAGAAAGTTCTGCTTTTGTAATTGTTCTTCTGTGTATAGCATCATATTCACATTAGAGTCACATTCATTAGGCTGAATATCGTACTTTAACATTGTATGACATTTATAAATAGCTTACAACTGTATATCCCATACAATAGCTCACATTGCTTCAAGGATGTAATGTGTTATCCTGATATACTGTGTTGTAAATTAAATCCAACATTACTTTTATGTTACACAGGTTCTTGGAATTAAAGTAGAGACCAAGGTACCATAAGGAGCCTCTTTCTTTCTCTGACCTGTACAGAATCAACTCAAACCTTTTATCTTTAATCTTCAGCCCTTAAATGAAATTCAAGGAACATGAACTTCTGAACTTCTCAAAAAAAAAAATAAGAGAGAGTGAGAAAAATAAACAATTTGATTGTCTCTTTGTAAATGAGTCTCTTCAGAGAAGAGGAATTTTAAACCTCAAGAACTTTAGATGTTTATTTAGAGGAGATGTGGTACTGAATTATCTGTAGATCTCCTCTTGGTGCCTCTTTAAACAAAGTTCTGTGACTTTGAGAATTTCAGAAAGTTTAAGAATGAATCTCTGTCAACTGAATACTTTCTCTTACTAAATCCTCACACTGGTGCTTCTGTGGACTTCTATGGTTCCTCAAACTTTTTCTAAAACATCTTTCCACTAACAATATTGAGGTTGCGGGTTATGATTTACCTTTCCTGCCTCTATCTATAGTTGTTTATATTACTTCTTCAGATTCAGAATGATCAGCTAAAATTGCTTTGCTCAAACATGGAAATGCTCCCAAGTTAATAGAGTCGTATTGAATCCAAAGTGTCTATCTCCAGACTTTTAACTAAACTTTGGGTGAGTCAATGTACTGGATGAAAAAACTAATTTTGTGGCATGCCACCCTGACATGGTGTTGGTTCAAGTACTAATATGAGTATAGCTTACTTAAACAGTGGTGTGTAAAGTGATCAACCTTGTAATTAAGTCTTTGTTTATTTCTTTCTCTGTGTTTGAAATCTTTACAGGACCTGACCATGAAGCTGAGTCTAATTCAGAGTATTGGCCTGATTGCAAAAGCCATTAATTCCTGCGTCCACAAACAGGGATATGTCTTCACGCGCAAGCAGGAACTCATGGCAATAATGATGGTGTGTGTCTTATGTGGCATCAGTTGATGCTGAGATGCAGGAAATTAGGAAACTGCTTTATAGACCTGCCAGTGAAAAAGTTTCCTTATAGATTGATACACAAAATGGGTTGATATCCATGACATGCATTGGGATTCCAAGGAAATGTACCATAAGGAAATAATTCTGTTGCCCAGTTGCTGTTTTTTCTATCTCATTCCCATGATGTCTGTTAGGGTTTAAATCCAGAGCTGGGAAACTTCAAATTCATAATCTGTTTTTATCCATACAATAACCATCACTGATGGCTTTTCAGATTTCCGTACTATTCTGGGTAAACACTGGAGATAGTTGTGAGTGAAAAGTCGATGGGAGCTAGAACCTGCGCAGCTAGTGCTGCTCATTCTCAGCGGAATGCTAATTGATGCTAGAAAAAGTATTCTGTCTGATTTGTACCACAGAAGGCAATCATGTGCAAATGTTGGATTATATAATTTGTGTGAAAATGAATGGTGTATCTAATAACCTGGCATCTCATTGTATAAGTTTAGAAAGAACAGTTTCTTTAGGTCTAACCAGAGAAATCTTGTGTTTTGTGTTTCAATAGGATTTCATCAAGGCTGAGCCAGTTGATACCATGCGTACTCCGTTGCGCCACCTTGTTATGACCACATGTGCCAACCTCAAGTATGCTTTAAGGCAGCAAAGCCAATGTTATTCTATGGCATTGTTGTTACATTTCACAGTAATATTAATAATACACTTGATAAACTTTAGCATTTTTGTGAGGCTGCTATTTTTTAGTATTTTGTAAGCATAAGGTTCAAGGTGAAGAGCTGTCTACCTAGCAAAAGCCTGAATTTCTATAACATGTTCAGGATGGGATGTATTTTAAGGTTATGCCCTTTATATTTTCAACATTCTGAGTCAGTTAGAAAGACAATTTTGTTTAACACTGGCCAATAATAGAAACTTATTATTCTTAGACGAGAGATATGTCTGTTTTGTATGTACTTTATAATACTTTTAGTACTATGGCTTTAAGTCTGTACATACACTTTATGGATAAATGTTTGTGAACAGCTGACCGTCACACTTATATGTATTTCCTCCCCAGACTGTTGCCACAAATTTGGAAGCACACAATTAAATAGGATGTCTGTATGCTGGAGCATTACAGTTTCCTCTTATTGGGCCTAAGGGAACTAGCACACACTTGTTCCAGCATAATAATGCTGTATTGTATGTGTAATAGTGCACAAAACAAGCTTCTTGGAGGCATAGTTTAGCATGGCTGGTATGGAAGAAGTCTAGTGGGCTGCACAGAGCCCTCACCTCAACTCACTGAACACCTTTGGGATGAAACGGAATGCCGGATTTGCATCAGGCCTCCTCACCCAACACAGTGACTGCAGTGCCTGAATGGGAAATTTCCTACAGCCATGCTCCAGAATCTAGTGGAAAGCCTCCCAAGAACATATGGGTGTGATGGTCTGGTGTCCACAAACTTTTGGCCATATAATGTAGAACATGGTCATGGGCACTTTTCACCCTGGATGATTGTTATCTGGCCAACGGAACCATATATATCCAAGTTTATCTTTGAGGTTGCAGATATAACTTTTAATGTTTTTTCAAACATTACACCAAAAACATTTGAAACTAAACTTCACTCAATGTTTCAGTACTTTGGATCCAGCACTGGCTGAAAATGAAAATTTTGACATGTTGAAAACCTGCATAAATGCAGTATTTGGGCTTCCTGCGTTAGACATGATTGAAAAAGCCAAAGATGAAGAGGTTCTTGACCCCCAGGAACGAGAGGTGAGAATGAATCCTACCTGAAAGACATTCTTGGTTTTCCTCCCTGGTTTTTTAGAAAATAATGAGACGTTAGTTGCAAAATTTGAATATTATTCTGGAAAGCACAATATGAATGATGAGCAGAAGCAAAATAGTTTTGAAGAACCACAGTGATTATTTTTCGTCCCTTTCATCAAGATTCAGTTTAAAGCAGAATCATTGTTTGGTGATTTATATTGGTTTTGGGAAAAATTGTTATACTTACAAGAATATTTGCTGCCTTTTCCAAAGTAAATGAGTCAAACTGCAAAGCCAACACAACATTCAGAAGTATTCAGAAATGACCGTTTGGCATGGATATCTGCAAAACTGTCCAGTTGGAGCAGAATAATCATAAGTAACCTGGATCTGGTTTCCTAGAACCATCATATAAGCCCAAATCTAATTATATAGTACAGACTGTATCACTTTAACACGTCTGACACCAATGAACCACACTAGTGTGTGCATTTTGTTACATAAAGCCATCACTACTGTAAGAGATGGGTCATACAATGGAATCCAGATGTGTTTCAGGAGCCAACAGCCTCTTATGTTTTTCAGGCCTTATATGATTGCACGTTCAATGCCCTTCATGAGCTGCTGTGCAGTCTTCTGGCCAGAGATTTAAGTCCAGATGGTATTCAGACTATGTTCAAGGTAAGCAGAATTCCACACACATTATCTTATGAAGTCTTAGATTTAGTAAACCCTCTTTTTTGACTGCTTTTGGGTTTGTTTGGTTTTTTTTTTAATCCCCAGCATATAGAGAGCTGGATGAGCTCCAAACAGGACTATGAACGTGAGAGAGCAGTGAGGACTACAGCCGAGATGCTGCAGTTCTATCTGGATAATCTCAGTGTTAAGGTGTGACATACACATTTACCATTTTCTTAATTTTTACTATTATGTACAGTATTATGTTTGAATAATAATGAATACATTAACATTGTGAAATTACACATTATACAATGACCAAGAACAGTGTTACACAAATAAGAACTGTTTATATTTAAATTGTTTCAGTGTTCCTTATGTACACAACTGGCATATTTTTAAGCAGCTTCCTGAGAGAGCATCACCCAGGAAGCTTTTCTTAAAGTTCACTTAAGCTTAAGGAAAATTTAAGTGAAACAAACAAGTGAAATAAATGCATGGATGAACATTTCACTATTTCGAGATTTCACTATTTCCAGATTTCAGCCATAAGCTATTATCGAAATGTCTTTTGGCACTGGCTATGAAAACATCTATTTTCAGTCTTGTGTGTCCAAACTTTTGAAAGGTAGTGCATCAGCAGTGGTGGTGCAGCAGATGGTGCTTCAAAATAAATGCAGTTCTTGTGACTTATGATGCTGAACATTTTATTCACTGATGACTTCATAGCCAGTATATTTTGTCACTTCATGCTGTGTGACACTGTATGAGATATGAGATATGAGAATGTGCAAAACATCCTGGACAATGTCTGAATTTTTGTGCAGACCTTAGTGACATTCCATAACCTTGGAGCTTTGTTGGGGCGTCTGGCCCCACGCTGTACGGACCCCAATGCAGCCGTGCGTAGGGCTGCCATGGACTGCATTTACTCACTGCTATATATTCAGCTGCGCTATGAAGGTAACACCCTGTGTTATTATAATATTCCTGTATTATTCATGCTTGATAATGATAGACTGACTGTACGTATTGATCATTAGCTCAAACATAGCTTCCAACATTGGCAATTCTTTGTGTTTTCACTTCTCACTGTTTGCACAGTTTCAGTGTCAATGCATTTATTAAGCTTGACTGACATTTACTTGACATATAACAGTTACTTTAATTAGTGGACCTGATATTAATCTGGGGAATACATTCCATTATTGTAAATGCAGTTCCATGACCTGTTATTGCTTCTGTTGGATTGTGACATTAAACTTTTCAGGCTTCATGCTCAGAATTCTTGTTGAGTATAGCACGTCAGGCCATGGAAATGGACTGTGATTTTGTATGCGAGTAAAATACAGTTGACCTCATTATCATTGGTTCTTTATTTGTGCCTATACTCTGCTCTTCAGGCTTTTCACTGGACTACAAAGATGATTCTGTTGAAAGTTTATTAACATTGCGAGAGAAATTAAATGACCCTGACCCCTCGGTCCTCTATAAAACCTGCTCTGATCTCACTAAGGTAATACATTTATACTGTATATCATGAAATTACTGCAATACTTACTACAATAATTACTACAACATAGTTGTTGTGTTTATTGTTCTTTTTGTGTGTCATTATTTCTTATCCATTTATTATTGTAAAGGCACTATATAAATTATTATTTTTATTTTGTTAAGAAATAATTCACTGAAAAAGGTTTACTTGCCTTCAAGACTTTTTAATATTCTTCATATTTTTTCCATTAATATTAGTTTTTGCGCTGTAAGGTAGACCAATAATAAAACCACACACTGCTTGTGAAATCAGTGTTGCTGTTAAATTCATCAGCATATCCTTGTGTAATGATTTTACCAACTGCCCCTTTCATTATAGACCAGAAATGACACAATTTCTTGATAATCATGGTGAATGGGACAATAGTCTTGGAGCAGAAATGATAATGTGTGTTAAATTATACCATTATTATCACTTTCCTGACTTGTTAAGATTGCATGACGTACGTCTTATTTATTATGCCAGTTTCTGTCTCCCTGTCCTGTTGCAGATCATCAGTAAACGTCTGCCTCAGCAGCAGCTGAACACACTGATCTTCGTGCTGTTTGATGGTTTGGTGGACTCCCAGTCTAATTGCTCCAGAGCCTCCAGCGTCATTCTGAACACACTACTCAAAAACAGAGGGGCGATGTTGCAAGACCTGGTAATGATACTTACAGTTCTTGGCAGGTTGTGTAAAAATGAAATATTTTCCCTCTGTAGGTCATGATAATGCGTACAAGGTCACTAGTCATGTGTAATGCAAGCATAATTTTTATATTCTCACTGCTCTGCAGTTTACTCCTCTTTCTGTATGTGTTTCTGTGCCAGGTGCCAGAGATGTTGGAAGTGCTGCATGCTCGGCTGCAGGTCATCTCTGAAGAGCAGGTGAAGGTTGCAGTCGCACAGTCCATTCTGATCCTCGCCACGCAGCACCTGCAGACTGTCATCAACACACTCATTTCATATCCTCTTCCTTTCGACAGGTACAGAATATTCAGTCTGTTTTCCCATTATGTTGGGTGGAAATTTTTTTTCACAATGCTATCATGTTCTCAGACTGGATCTTGAATGTGTGTTTGGTGTCCCTCAGTTGGTGCAGTGAGATGTGGATCGCTCTGGGGGCAGACAGCACTGTAGCCCGGCAGATCATGGAGATGATGATGGAGAAGTTAAATGTCATTGTACCCTATGTGGATAAGAAGGAGTCCATACTGAAACCAGGCATGACTAAGGTGGCCAGCAGTCGACCGTTAGCGGTGAGTGACTCTGTGTGTGTTTGGATCCATCTTCTTCCCTGATACCATTTAGAATCTGCCATGCTGGATTTTTGCTAATCAGTAAACAGCTAGCAAAAAAAAATGACCGAACTCCAGTAGAGGGTTGCTGATATATACTGTCTTGGCATACAGTATGTGTAGCATCATTCTGGAAACCGGTCAAAAATGATGAAAAATCTGGTCAAAGTTGGTTTTTTTTTTTCTGTGAATATTACACTTTGACATATGTACATTAGGAAAACATGCTTTGCCATTTATATACAAATATCACCTCAGGTGAGAAGCCACTTTAATAAAGAAGCAGAAAACAGAGTCTGTATGCCTAAAAAAGTCTAAAACTTTGTTACATAAGTATACAGAGGCAGCCATATTTCTGTCATACTCATACTTGTTTGTGAACATGTACTTTCCTTAATGCAGTTGCTTATATCTGGCTGTATGACTGCATCCATATCATTAATTTTGTGTGTGTAGATGACATGTGCCCTGCGTGAGATGATGCTGAATGGACATACTGAAGAAGCTGTGGTCGGTCTGTTCCCACAGTTGTTCAGTGCCCTGCTGGTGCGCATGGGCTCTAGTGTTGGGGTTCAGCTGCCCAAAGATATTAACAGCAACAGTATAAGAGCAGAAAGCAAAAGCACCAGCAAAAGCACCATCTCCAACTTTGATGTCTGTGGGTGAGTCTGTGGGTGTGGGTGAGTGTAACTGTGGATATCTATAGTATAAACCTTGCTCAGATTAGTTCACTGATTTGTAAAGATGCATTTCTGGTTTGCTCAAGTAATGCAGAGCATGATCAGGACTATAAATAACACTTGACAAGCATATCATATGTTCAGACAATGAACAGTTGGTGGGATGTAGAAATGATCCATTGCCTTTCATCTTATTATCCGGAAATTGTTATTGATTCCTGAAGCAGAAGGTTTTTACGTGTCCCCCTACAGTACAGCAGTTGAAGCCTTGCGCATCCTGCTGGCTCGAGCTCATCTGGATGTTGTAGTAAAGGTACTAGACCAGGATGCAGTGTGGGACAAGATGAAGGACCCTCAGCAGCATACAATGGGGGTCACTCTTCTCTCCAGGTGTGTTGCCTAAAGCCCTTATAAATTACTCATATGTTTATTTGAATTTACCAAATTAGCATAAGGAGTAATTCATATTTGAAATGCCAGCTGGTTGAGATCAGGAATAATGAGTCAGGAATAATGTCACAATAAATACTGTCTCTTTCAGAGCGATGGCGAAACATGCAGGTCCACGAATCCCGGCTATAGTGGAGAGCCTGTGTCCGTCCCTCAGCAACATTTATGAGTGTCAGAGAATCACAGTCACAGCTTTCTTCTCTGAGGTAAAAGCTTTGAAATGCCTTTTAGGTTCATAGATTTTAGCTTAATATTGCCTCCATTTTTCATTCATTTTGGCTCATAAATTCAGAACAAATGTAAGGGTTAAAATGAATATGAATTAAAAATATGTGTACATCATTTCTAGCAGATTCTTTTAGATTAAAATGCTTTGCAAAATGGAACCTAATATTATGTCAGTATATTTTATTGATGTAATATGGTGTATAAATTTCATGTCAGAAACTAATTAAGAATTGAATTTTTATCATTATTATGTCTAATAATCTCTACACTTAACCTACAGGGAATAAGATGCAGAAATGAAGTAAATAATCACATTCAACAGCAATTAAAAAAATAGGATTCTGAATTTTTCATAAGCTAATAGTTTTACATGAGATATGTATGTCATGATTTTATTTTCCAAAACTCAGTTAGTTTTTATATATCCTTCAATCCATCTACACCAATCAGACATAACGTTAAAACCACTGACAGATGAAGTGAATAACATTGATTATCTCATTACAATGACACCTCTCAAGGAGTGGGTTACATTAGTGAATAACAGTACACAAGAGTACACAAAGTCGATGTGTTGGAAGCGAGAAAAATGGGCAAGCGTAAGGATCTGAGCAACTCGGACACTCTGACACTAACACTGACACAACCGGTTAACCAGTGACATTTTCATGGGCAGCCAAGGCTCACTGATGTGCGTGGGGAGTGAAGCTAGCCCATCTGGTCTGATCCCACAGAAGCAGTACCGTAGCACAGACTGCTGAAAAACTTAATGCTGGTTATGAAAGAAGGTCTTCAGAACACAGTGCATCACAGCTTGCTGCATAGCTGCATAGCTACCCTCAGTATAGGCTAAGTATGAATGTGATTGAGGGGGAAAATTAGAAGCCATTTGGAATAATTGGCCTAGACACTATTCGCACTTTGTGTGAAATTGTGCCCAGGTTAAGTCTAATTGATGACCCCAGTTTTAAAGGGTTTGAAAGAAGTCTTATAAAAGATTAATGTAAATTGCTGTGCGTATAAACTTGTTAGAACCAAATTTGGCTTCAAGCACAATTACAGTACATAAATCTCTCTCTTTCTCTCTTAAGCTGCTTAACCACCATGTGGTGACTGAGTTGATGATGATTGATGTATTGATGAACAACATGATGGAGAGGATTTCAGACCCATGTTGTACTGTCCGTATGCTGGCCATCAGAGGCCTGGGGAACATCGCATTTGGCTCACCAGAAAAGGTGAGGATCTGGGATCTGATCTACATTGTGGGGTGAGAACAGCTGCAAATATTAATCATGTTGAAAATTGCTGGCTTTATAACTGTGTGCCAGCTAGCTCCCGTAGAAGACGTGCGTACAGTTTATGTAAACACGTCATTAAAAAATACTTTCATACTTATGCTAAGAGGTCATGCTTTTATTTGTATCAGCATTTTTATTAATGTAATGCAAGTGTACTAGGTCTGTACAGCGCTAATGTACAGATACAGCACTAAAGTGATGTATGCTGAGAATTCACCACATACTCATTTCACCATAGGTGAATAAATATGCTAAGGAGCTGTTGGCAGCCATGAGTTCAGGGATGGAGGAGAAGGACGACCCAGGGAAACTCATCACTCTTGAGGCCATGTCTGGCATGTCCAAGGTGTTGCTCTACCTGGATGAGAAGAATGTCCACATGTTGGTAGTTTATATCTTCATGAAGATTAAACCCTTCCTGGAGAATGTGAGTGAATGACACAGAACTGCCTTACTGGGGTTTAATGTGCTACTTATTATCTTCTTTTCACCAGCATGTGCACGTATACAGCAGTATTGGATAGTTAAGCTCCATTATTTCTTTCTTGCAGCTTTAGAGCATTTTTTCTTAAAGGCTACCGTTTAAAAAAAATACCAGATTGAGCCTGAAAAGCATCTGTGATCATTTGTTACAGTGTTGTATGTTATTTGCTTTAAAGATTTATTCTTAAACTGTGATTTTATAAGCAAGAAAATGTATGTATCATCCATCGTTTAAATACACAGACAAGTTAAACAACCATAATCCTGACTGTGTGCACCAGCCTCCTTTCTTAGTACAGCTTCCTTTCTTTATAGGTTTTACATTGAATGTTTTAGATTCCATGCTGGATACCAGACCATCAGGCTAACAAAGTCCACTTGCCTCTTAGAATTACATTTACATGACATATTTACTGCTTTGGGGTTGTATTCTGCAGGAAAACGATGAGATCCGTTGTGCTTCCATCATGCTGCTGGGGAACCTGTCGAAGTTCGGCTCAGGGGAACCTGTCTTTAAAGACCAGATTCATAACGTGTTGGTCAGTCTGCTCCTGCACCTCACTGACCCAAGTGCACAGGTCGTCAAGGTCAGAGTTCATGCTCGAAGACTCACATACTGCACTTTCCTATTTATCTAATTTATAATTGAATATAATGCACAAAAGTTGATGAAAATAGTGATAGACCGTATGTGTGTTTTCAGGCATGCAAGTATGCCATGCGTGTGTGCGCTCCTGTGTTGGGTTCTGAACAGATCACCAACATGTTTCAGACTCATCTACATGAAGAGAAGAGTCTTCACTATGGCGAATTCATCAATGACCTTGTCAAATACCTAGTGAGTTGCATGGTCAGACATGTTTAGGAATGTTCTGTGTACCGTAACCTTTTTTTTTCTGGATGCTGGTCCACTCTTTTCTTACCTTTGCATCTCAGTAAACTGTGATTTAAACATAATTCTAGTGGGGTGTTTGTAAATGCTGGTTATAATTTATTATAATTCCAAATCTTGGGTGTGTGGTATTTTCATGTCATAACAGGATCTCAGGAACGAGTTAGAAAGGAAAGATGCCTAATTATTGAAATCAGGTGTTTGCATAATTGGAGCAAACACATTTGCCTTGAATGCACCTACTTTAATTAGTCAGAGCCAGAGAAACTTTGCATTTTTCTCTAATTTTACTGTACTATGCAAGTCTTTATTTAAAATACACTGTGGTTTTTCTTAAGATTCAAGACTTCCCAGGAATGCTTAATTTCTACCATGCCACAGTCATTCAGTTCTTCAAGAGCAACTGGGCAGAGATTCGAGCAAGTGCTGCTATGTTCATAGGTAAGATGTTCTCTGTACTACTACTACTACTACTACTACTACAATAATACAATAATAATAATAATACATTTTATTTATACAGTGCTTTTATCAAGATACTCAGAGATGTGTTAAAAAAAGTTAAACATGGAGCTAAGCAGAAATAGTTAGTTCTATGTCCTAACACAGGATAAAATGTCATTGTGATGATGTTTATAGTAACAGAATGACACACGCTTGTGTACGCACTTATCATGGTTTATTCTCCTATTAGATTCTTACTGTCTGAAGTTAAATTTCCTTGTATTTGTGTGTGTGTGTGTGTGCTTTACTCAATTTTAGGTTTTCTACTGGGAAATTTGCCTGAGAAGCACTTTTCCCATATGAACATGGGGATAGTGACAAAGGGTAAATAATATGTTATAAACTACATCACCACTGTGACTCTGCAGATGTTTCGTTTAGCACACGCTAGTTTTCTTCGCTTTGGGTGTTAGCACCCTATTAGTAAACTAATGACTTCTTTGCTTGTAGTATCATCATGCAGACACAGAACTTTATTCACTTTTCTCTCCCAGCTCTAGTCATGCTGCTACAGGATCCAGATCCTCTGGTTCGAGCGAAGGCAGCAGAAGCCATGGGGCACTTTCACTGAACAATCACTAACCTGAACTTAGCCCATTATTGTTGGTTGGAAAAGGTTGACAGCCTACATGTTGTACTTGAATTATCATTTTTAGTGACCAAAGACTGTGCACTACTTATATAAAGTAAAGATAATTAGAAGCTCTGTAATGTCAGTACAGAGGATTGGAGACTTTTGGTAAGTATACATATAATAGTAATTCTGTATTGTGTCCCTACTCATCTGTAATAGTTTGTATTATGTAGTGGGCAGTAAAAACTGTAAAGGTACCAGAATCCCTTTAAATATTGGAAGTCTAGAGAATAGATTTTCAAATGATTTGTCTTTATGGTCCATCCTCGACATTGTGTATAATTGCTGTGGACTGAGCTCACAGAACACACCCATTGTTTTTATTCTCTTTTGGTGATGGTTTATATTGGTAGGCTGATGACATTCCCTTTCTAAAATACGGCAGTACGTTATAGGAAGGGTGCA
Organism: Doras micropoeus; assembly: GCA_028566355.1. Taxonomy (NCBI): domain Eukaryota; kingdom Metazoa; phylum Chordata; class Actinopteri; order Siluriformes; family Doradidae; genus Doras; species Doras micropoeus. Next base: position 23,765,127 of record JAOUQY010000046.1, on the reverse strand, counting down.
GAAAGCTAGTGTTCTCCACTGTGACGGTAAGGAGCAGTGCACTGAGCAAGTGAGCTAGTGTTTTCTAGAATAAAGCATTTGAGGTAGCTGAATGCTAGACGTTCAACTAATAAGGTCAACGTATTTGAGTCGTGCTTCCTCCAGACCCCAGGCAGAACATGTAGAGAAACTTACATAAAAAAATAAATAAATTCATGCCATAACAGTGCCAAAATCCTATAGTGTAACATACAGTGCTGTAAACTGAGGCAACAGTGAAAGTTTCCTACTCATTTTGTAATGCAGTTCAGCTGGGGCAGATGGGGCATGTGGAATCTCAATAGTATTTTCATATTAGACACTGAGATGCTTAATTAATACAATTGTTGATAATAAATTAATATAACTGTTGATAAATGTAGCAGTGAAGCAGGTTTTGTGATTTCTGTGTGAATGTTATAATAATCATGTTTATTTTTTTTTTTATACATGGTCCTTGTTAATCCAGGGTGTCATTAGAGCTGTATATTATGGTATGTTAAGAAATTCATGCTATCTAACCGAGAACTCTAAACTCCGTTCAAATAATGAACTGGGCTTCTTAGACTGCCAGTTACCGACAGTGCAGTCCTGTTGAGTCTAAATTTGTCGATAATTGCTTTGGTGATTGTGACATTCATATCTTTCTGAACTTCGTCTTGTTTATTTTTTGAGAAACCTTTTTATGGATGATCATGGAATGTGGGCTGATTCATTAAACTTGTTGAAAGCACACCCAACACTTATGTATTCATTCATAAATATTACAAGGTTTATGTGTTCATGGGCAATATTTTCTTTCCTGTACATTCTGTATTGCAGCCATCTCCACTGCAAGTCTGAGCTCTTTTATAGTGTATGAAAAATATTCGCCCCATTCCCAATGTTTTGTCACATTTAAATGTTTTAGCTCATACAACTAATTTGAATGTAAGTTTAAGACAACACAAGTAAACACAAAATGCAGCTTTTAAATTATTATTCCATCGATTTTAGTTAAGGATGTATTCAAAACCAATGTCACCTAATTGGCCACCTAAACCTAAAACTGGTTGTGCCACCCTTGGCAGTAACAACTGCAATCAAACATTTGTGATAACTTGTAATGAGTATTTTACATCACTCTGGAGGAATTTTGGCGCACTCCTTTTTTGCAGGATTGTTTTAATTCAGCTACAATGGAGGGTTTTTGAGCACAAACTGCTTGTTTAAGCTCTTGCCACAGCATCTCAATGGAATTCAAATCAGGACTTTGACTTGGCCACTCCAAAACCTTAAATTTGTTTCTTTTGAGCTGTTCAGACGTGGACTTGTTTGTGTTCTTGAGATCATTGTCCTGCTGTATAACCCAATTGTGCTTGAGCTTTAGTCACAAATTGACAGGTGGACATTCTCCTTCAGGATTTTCTGTTGGAGAGCAGAATTCATGATTCAAGTTTTTTCAGGTCCTTCAGAAGCCAAGCAGCCCCAGAACATCACACTACCACCACCATGTTTGACTGCTGGTATGATGTTCTTATGGTAGAATGGAGCGTTAATTTTACACCAGATGTAAAGCTGTGAGACCAGCCTTTATATTATTTTGGTCAGCAGTGTTTTGCGTCCTTGCAATTCTTGCTGTTTTGCCCCATGTCTTTCTTATTGTGGAATAGTGTACATTGACGTTATTTGAGGCATGTGAGGTCTGCAGATGATTTTCTGGGTTCTTTGGTAACCTCCTGGATGAGCTGAGTTTTGCTTTTGGTGAAATTTTGGTAGGCTAGTCACGGCTGAGAAGGTTCACTACTGTTCCAAGTTTTCTCCGTTTGTGTATACATGGCTCTCATTGTGATTTGCTGGAGTCCCAGAGATTTAGCAATGGCTTTGTAAGCCTTTCCAGACTGATAAATTTTAATGACTTTGTTTCTCATCCGTTTCTCTTCCTGCTTCACATTACCAGACAGGTTCTATTTAAGTGTGTGATGTGGCTAGTGAAATTGAGCCCACTATTAAACTGAATTTGGTTAACTTGTTCATTTATTAGCTGAGGGGGCAAACGCTGAGCAGCATTTTTCCTTCAGTAAATACATTTTTTTAATTGCCATTAATCTCAGTTTTAGCACACATTTTGATTTGTGTTGCACATGCAGATAGGTATCGTAGGGCCATTGAAAATGTTGTTGCCGTTTATCACTGGTTTACTTTAAGAGAAATGACTGTTGAATGTTGCCTCATTATTCAGTTGACTTTATTTGATAAAAGGGAAATATTAAAGACGATTGATGTCTTTTCATTTTTTTTTATTTAAAATGAACTGCACAGTGTGTAGGGAGCTGGGGAACATGGGTATATCAGTTCACCGGAGGTTCTGTTGTGCTGCTGCTACATGATTGGCTGATTCCTTTTTACCTCAGAGACCCGCCCCTGCAATGGAAGGGAAGGAGTTTGCATTCTTTTTATTAATTGCCATAGGAATAAGTTATCAGGGTCAGAGTAACAGTATAACAATAGTTTACAATGCAAATTCAAAAGTTCAAGTAAAGGAAATCAGAAAAAATAATATCAAAAATAATAATAATATATTAAAAAAGTGCATTGCACTTTGCATATGTGTTATGAGGATCCGTCGCCTATGTCGTCTCCGTCGACAATTAACTGATGTAACATATGAGAATATAGCCACCCAAAAAGAGCTACAACTTCTCCATTCTCCATTGCTCCTTTCAATCTTTAGTAATGTGCTAAGGAGATAGGAGATCCTAACACTGAACACTATTGTTCACTGACTGCGCTGCCAGTTTCGAAATTTAACTAATTTTTAACACTACAGAGCTCTGGATTGTCTGTTAGCTAATAGTCACATTCTCTTATTAGAGTTATTAGCCTCTATTAACCATCATTCACAGTGTTTGCTATCTTCTTGTGTTTTTGTGTAGTTTTTTTATCATTCTGTTCAGTAAGTAGCAGTAACTTCTCATTTGTCCCCACAGGTTCGTTTCCGTCCTCTGTGCTGTCCTGTCTAAATATTCCACAGCCTTGATTAACTGGCCTGTACCTAACATGCCTCTAGCTTGACTGAGTAGTTTTCCTTTACCATACAATCCACTGTTTATTGTTGAGTCTGTGAAATTAGCTGGATAACATAACTTTCTGTTCATGTTCATATCTGTTGTTGGTGAGTGTTTTATCTCCACACAGCAGACATCTTGTTTCTCTTTATATAGGTTAGGTTTCTTCAAAAGAGCCATGCTGCATGTGTCTGAATCCCTTGGAAGCCAGATGGGTTGGGTTCTGCCTTGGCATTGGCCATATTAGGTATTTAGTGTCTGACTCTGACACCGCCTGCACTGACTACACTGCAATGCCAACACTGCATACTTAGCTGGCAGTTTTAGCCGCTGATTTGCTATAGAATATGTTCTGTAACCCAAACAGCTTGCTAGTCAAGAGCAAGCCGAAGAACGCAACAAAGTGCAAGTGACAGACTCTAAAATCACCATTGCAGACAAATGGTGGCAGAGGCCCAAGTAGTATTAAATGATTATATACAACCCACAGGACTGAATGCACCCTTTTCTCACAGTGCCAGTCATGACAATTTACTATGCTGTACTAGAAATTGTTTATTGACAACTGTAAAGGGGATTTGGTTCCTCAGTTTACCTGTGCATGAACTGTGTGGGGTATGTTGTGGCTAAAATGATGGATCACTAGCAGGCAGGCATGTTGATTCACAGATGCCTTTAGGGTTTGGGAGCAGTGTCATAAAGGCCTGGGGGGGAGGGTGTGTATGTTGCTTCATGGTAAGATCAGAATACATTTGCCAGCCTTACTGGCTCTGAAGATCTTACCGGGTCTGAGAAATGTGTTGGTATGCTCAGTCAAGGTTGTGACAGTCAGCTATATCAATCATCAGAGTGGCATGAAGTTGAGCAGCTCTCTCCTCCATGCACAGACTGTTCTTAGGTGGACCTATCAATAGCTAGCATCAGCAACTCATCTGATGTGGCTGTGCAATGGTGTACTGGGCAAACTCTGAAGACTGTGCCAAGACATCCAGGGGAGTGTTATCTGTACCAGTAAATGCTAAGCTAGATATGGGAAATGTTTGGCAAAGTGCAGATAGACCTTTTCTGCAAGGAGAACCACAGTGGGCCTCTTTGACTGATTCTACAACTCAGGATTATGGCCCAACAGTCCAGAAAACACTCCTTTACAATAAACCTTAATAAAAGCTGTTTTGCAAATGGTGTGCAACTCATTTGCTGGATTCAGTGCATTGCCTAATTCCCAAGATGCTACCTTTATTTCAAGGGCTGCTAGATGGTTGTAACCAATATGGTTTTTGGCGATTTCTTTGCTCCACAGCAATATGGATGACATTTCTCTGGGGTCTCGAAGGCATATTATTGTTGTTGTTGTTATTGTTCTTATATTTTGAAAGGTGTGCTGTGCCTGCAGTCACTCTTAGGAACTCGGGATTGGGATTCTGCCTTGTGCTGGAATCTCTTGGGACCCTTCCCTATGTGCCTATGCAGGATGCTGAACTGAAATAGGTATTTGTGAAAACTGCATTTTTGCTAGTAATCACTTGGGAAGTTGTGTCCACTAGAGATATGCTAACCCTGGATGAGTTTGGTGACCCCTTGATGCTGGAGTGACCTTGGAAAAGGTCATATCATGCAACTTTGTGAATAGGATAAATGACCATGGCACTTTAAATAAAGGTGAGTCTGCAGAGCATTCCTTGCTTCAGTCCAGTACGTGGGCCACAACTGTTCAGACCAACTGTTCATCTACCAAAGAGGAAGGGTACATCTTAGCAGAAGCTGGATGGTGGATGCCATCACCATGGCGCCCCTTCTGTTAGATGCACCGTACAACCAGCTTCTAAAACAGAGCAAGTTAATACACTAATAGGCTTGCTGAACCACTACACCTGAAGGACACGTTTATCTGTCACTCTTTGAGTTTCACACATGCTTTACTTCAAATGCCCTGCCAGTGTTTATATGGAAATGAGAGCAATTTTCTCATTTCTGCTGCTTTGCATAATGACACTAAATATCATTTGAAAGTGAAAAAACTTTGAACTAGCTACTGTAGAGAACATTTGTCATGCAGAGTAAACATGCAGCTGAGAATATAATGCATAGCTTTATGCATTATGTCTAGTCACCTGTTAAAATGAGATCATCCATATTTACTACAATGCATCCTCTAAAGACTCTGTTATGCAAGCTAAACTCTGTCATGCAAGTGTTGCTTTCATGTAAAATTATGAGTGTAGATTTGTATTTGTGCATGTAGGTTGGTCTACACCAATAAGTTATGACCACTAGATGGACCTAGAACACACATTATCTTTTTCAATATTTCCTCAATATTCAACTTGAGCTGCAAATGTAGCTCAAAATGCTGTCACTAAATGCCTGAATTTGCATCAGTGTTTAATCCACTGATAACTCAATTGAATGAAAAGTCAGACTATTCATGAATTTTAATCTGCAGGCAAACAAGTCCTTTTAATCCTAAAGGGTGAGTTTGTAAAGGTTAGAGGTTGAACAGGGAATATGATGTGTGTTGGCGTGCATGTGTGCTTACAGGCAGTATTCCCAAATGGATCTTCCCTATAGGCATCCTGTCCACTTCTCTGGCATAGAGATCAGGACGTACACCTTGATAATGTTTTATTATGCACCACTTTTCTGGGGAAATGACGGCAAAATATAATGGTGAGTGTGTGCGACTAGAGTCTATGCTTATCATGTCGCTGTAAACTATCACTGAAATTTCTGATGAATCATGCATCGTATCTGCTTTTCTTTTCTTCCAGCAAAAAACATTTCCAAGGGTTGTCTGTCTGTGTTCTAAATTGTCACCTAAATTATGTTTAAAGCAATTTCTCCTGATAAGTTTCTTTCTTTTAAATAATACCTTATGCATTCTTCTTTTGCATTTTAAGGTATTTATGTGGTCGTCCTAAGAGTGTATAACTGGAATAGCATGATAAAGTCTTAGAAGCATTGTAATGGAAAGACAGCTTTCCCCATGCAACACAACTTTAGTTATGCTGAAGTCAGGGCCCCAAGGTGGCGAAATTCATACTGCAAATGTCCCATTGGACGTCCATTATGTTTTCAGTAGATGTTCATTTTCAGTGTGCTTAAATGGTTGGTATTGTGCTCAAAGCGAAATCTGAGCTGGTTTTAACTCAATAATTCTCTTTTGCTTTCCCTTTTTACAATGAATAACATTTTGGCTGCAACACATCCTACAAGGCCATTTCTTAGAAAAAAAAAAAGAAGCACTGAGTTCCGTGCCAGACAACTGTGCCAGATGCTGAGCAAGCATTTGACGGGATTCTTTCTCTTAAGGAAATGTATCTTAAAGAAATCAGCAGGTAGTTTCTTGGGGCTTTCGCTACATTGAATTCAAACATGACATGCTTAAAATGTGTGTTTGATTATTACTTGCTGATAATATTTTGCTTAATAATATTTATTAATACAAAATAATTGGAATGTAGTATTTAGTAGTGTAGTAGAATGTAAACTTCTCTCTTAGAAACAGACTATAATTAATTGTCATCCAATGCACTAATCACTAGCTCACCTGGTTTGGCTTGATAGTGTTTAATGTCTAGTGCTGGCGGTCGAACATATACATGGAATACCCAGGGTGCCGCAAAAAGGGTTTGATGAATTGTGCTCTTGCAATGTGATCTCTTAAAATAACAGTATTTTAGTTCACTTATTGCAATTTTACTGTATTCATGAAATGTTGGATTCTACTGTTACATACTCATGTACAATATACACACACTGTGCAGCTAAATATTTCCTGGATAGCTCTGTTTTCTGTGTGTGTCGGAGAGAGCGAGAGATAAAAAGAGACAGCTAATGTGTTTAAGCTATTATATACACTCATGGAGCACTTTATTAGGAACATCTGTACACACCTACTCATTTATGCAATTTTCTAATCAGCCAATCGTGGCAGCAGCGCATAAAATCGTGCAGATACAGGTCAGCAGCTTCAATAATGTTCATATCAGCATCATCCTTTTAATTATTTTTTTCAAAATCTCCTATAAAGAACAGTTAACTCAATATCTGACTAACAAAGCAAAATATTTTGTATTTGGCAAACTCTTGTATACATTTCTGTGATCAAGAAGGGTGCTGTGTATCAGTTCTTTTTTTTTTGTTAACCTGGCTGTCTAGAAAAACTGCATGCAACTGCATTGAATTATTCAGCCATAAATAGGCCTACGGCTCACCAACATTATATCGATGCACCACTCCTGCTGTCAGAAAAAAAAACAACTCCATCAATCATGAATGCTTCATTTAAGTTAGTAAAACTGGCAAATTCTAATGCTCTTCCATTACATTCCATCACACTGTGTTATTGTTATAAATAAAGTTGAGCTTTAATGCCTTTATTCCTCTATGTGGAAATGGACTGTAAAGTATTATTTCAGGTCATAGCACCTTTTTGTCAGCATTTATAACAACACTGTAATCGGTACATATCAGGTGAGTATCTACATATAACGATTAATATGCTGAGATGAGACGTAGTTCCACTGGTTTTGAATCGCTACTGAAATTACACTCATTTATTCCTCTCCGTCAGAGGAGGAGAGTGTGACACAGCATGTATATGCGGAGTTGACCCGGCTGTGTGAGGACATATGGGTCTAATCTAGAACTCAATTGCTTTGGCTCACATGTGATAGTGGCCATCAGTTCATAGCCTGGAATAGAATGGGAGAATATTCCCCCACAGTTCTGGCCATATTATATACTGGACCTGCTGTTATCCTAGCGCTAGACTGGTGCAGGCCAGAATTAATTGTCTGCTCCTCAAGAATGGGAAATTAAGCTCAGTCCTTGCAAACACTTAAACTTGGGTGTATATAAACTAGGTGCCTTCTCCTCATCTAAGATTTATTGATCCTCACTTCCTATTAAATTTCCCTACATCTCATTTCATCCCAAAGTCATTTCTTGCCTTTCATGCTCTAACATGGACAGTACATATCTCCTGGCACAATAAAATGTATTTGCCCCCTTATCAGTTTCTGACCAATTTTAATATAAGATGGCATGAGTGAACACAAAATGCAGCTTTTAAATGATCGTTCCTTTTACTGAAGATAAAGATCTATATAATCTATGTCACCCATGTGAAAAAGTAATTGCTAACCTAAACCTAGTAACTGGTTTAGCTGTCCTTTAAACATTTGTGATAACTTGTGATGAGTCTTTTACATCACTTTGGCCCACTCTTCTTTGTAGGATTGCTTTAATTCGGCTTTTTGAGCATGAACTTCCTGTTTAAGGTCTTGCCACAGCATCTCAATAGGATTCAAGTCAGGATTTTGACTCGGCCACTTGAAAACCTTTTTTTTTTTTTTCTTTTGAGCCATTCAGAGGTGGACTTACTTGTGTGTTACATCAGATCATTGTCCTGTGCATAACCCAACTGTGCTTGAGCTGATTGGTTGACAGGTGGACATTTTCCTTCAGGACATTCTGACAGCAGAATTCCCGGTTCATTCAAGTTGTCCAGGTCTTGCAGAAACAAAGCAGCCCAGACCATCTCACTACGACCACCATGTTTGGCTGTTGGTATGATGTTGGTATATAGTGGTATGTGTTAATTTATAGCAGATGTAACAGGACTCATGTCTTCCAATAAGTTCCACCTATTACTCATCAGTCCACAATATTATTCCAAAAGTGTTGTGGCTCATCTAGATGTTTTCTTTTTGGCAAATGCGAGACGAGCTTTTGTATTTTTTATTTTTTATTTAATTTTTAAACTCTCCCATGGTCGCCATTTTTGCCCTGTGTCTTTCTTATTGTGGATTCACGTACAGTGACATTAACTGAGGCAAGTGAGGCCTGCAGGTCTTTAGATGTTCATCTGGGTTCTTTTGTGATCTCCTGGATGATTTTTCGAGGCGCTCTTGGTCAAATTTCAGTAGGCCAGACACTCCTGGGAAGGTTCACCACTGTTCCAGGTTTTCTCCATTTATTGACAATGGTTTTTACTGTGGTTCACTGGAGTCCCAGAGCCTTAGCCATGGCTTTGTAACCCTTTCCAGACTGGTAGATTTCAGTGAATTTGTTTCAAATCTATATTTGAATTTCTTCAAAACATCATTTGCTGCTTTTGAGACTTTTTAGTCTGCTTCACATTGCCAGACAGGTTCTATTTAAGTGATGTTTAGATTCAACAGGTCATTCAACCGTGACAAGCAAAAAAAAAATAGAAGAAATTGGGAATGTTTTTGCTATTCTTATTAATAAATTTTTATATATATACATGTATGCAGTGCTATGTATATGAATGAGGGAATGTATATGAATGTATATGAACATGGGGAAGCTCTGTTTTAATAGTAAGTCGAGTTCATCTGTGTTTGGTGTTAGTTAGTCAATAATGTCCTTCCCTTAATGAGAAATAACTAACCATTAACGCTCTCTTAATTAACAACCAATCACCGACTTCTTTAAACTAATTAAATGCCACTTGAACTACTTAATTGAAATGCCTTGTAAAGTGTTGTAGTAGATAGAGAGAAGCAGTATCCCTGAGGGAATGCAGGGAATTATTTTGTCAGGAGGACATTCGGAGAATTAGTGCGCTTCTCCAAATTAAATGTCTGCTTGATCCACTCAGAATCAATTTAAAGTGTCACTGCAGTAGAGGACATGTCGTTGCTTGTTAATAACTGCCAAATAATGAATTGGCCCTCAGATGGCCAAACTCATCATGGTTGAGGAATGTCGTGTCATCGTCTGTCATTAATACTAATGATGGCGAGATCTGAGGAGGACAAATCATAAACGTATCACTGACATCAGATGTGACATTACTGTCTGTGTAATTGCCTTAATGTGTGGAACGAAGTGTCATCTTCTCAATACGTGTTAGTGTTAATTCAATTATTGCTGTGTAAATGGATCACTCCACCTGTACGCAAAGGTACACACTAGGCCTGGCCAGCAAGGACAGAGGAGTGTAACAGAGAATTAGAGCAACTGATGGAAGAGCCGTGAGCAATACAAACGCTGATAGAATGGGACAGGGGACAAACAGTAAACTAGTGAGGAAGAGCCTGCTTGGAAGAGGCTTTCAAATATCAGCTATTCTCATATTTCAAACTGAGAAAGGAAGAGCATGTACACCTACAGGGGTTAGACAATGAAACTGAAACACCTGTCATTTTAGTGTGGGAGGTTTCATGGCTAAAGTGGACCTGCCTG
>JAOUQY010000046.1:23739189-23751219 GCA_028566355.1 Doras micropoeus | reverse complement strand
AAAGGAGGCCCTACACCATACTAATAAATTATTGTGGTCTAAAATGACAGGTGTTTCAGTTTCATTGTCTAACCCCTCTATATATATATATATATATAGAGAGAGAGAGAGAGAGAGAGAGAGAGATGCTCTCTCTATAGGTAGAGTTTGCACTTCTTATGAATGTGTAAAAACCATTTTAATTAGAGCCTCTTTTGAATTTGAGGCTGGGATGTGAGTGTGAGTATATGTGCATATGAGTGTGTGTGACTCTCAGGTCTTTATGTGAGGGAAGTGCTCGTTCATCACTGTCTCTGGGGACAAAAGGGACCTGTAGCGCATGCTAAGCGGCCCTGCCTTCCACATGGCTAGTGGAATACATCAGCGGCCCGAAAGCACACAGACACACACCCCTGCATTTGGTTGCAGGGTGAACACACTCACAGTAATCCAAGTGGTTAGATGAATACATTAAGGCACTCACACACACACGCACACACAAATCTCTGATAATGAGCACTGGATGCCTGATGCTTCCCTGTCACTCTTCCCCATCAGCACAACAGACACAGACACACACACACACACACTGTCTAGTCAGACTGAATGGCTTTCACCTGGAACCATCAGAACCAATAATTGCCTCTTATTTAACCCTGTAACAACAAAACATAGACAGAAACACACAACCATACACTTTTCGAGTTTTATTCTTGTCTGTCCATGATTCATGAATTCATCTTTCATTGCCAATCCCATTCGCTAGACTGTGTGTGTGTTTTTGTGTGTGTGCATATGAGTTTGTAGATGAGGGGGTTCTGTAATCAGGATTAGCTTGGAGCACAAGTCTTATCAGGCAAAGTCAGGCCTCTAGGGCTGCAAGTTTGTTTGGGATTGATATAGTGACTAAATTAAATCTAGATCCCCCAACAAAGATTCGCTTCATGGTGCCAATAATTGCTCAACTTAATGCCCAATGATTATACAGTACCTTATCCCATAGGAAGACGATCTCCCAGCCTTTCCTCTGTCAGTACCAGCCCACTGCCCACCTCCAGATATCCCCATGTGTGTTTGTCCTGTATGCTTGAGTAATTGGTGTTTGAAGTGGTGGCCTCTTTGTCATTAAGCATGCATAAGAGGCTCTTGCTCTCTCTTTGTTGTTCTCTCCTTTGTAGGTCTATCTCGATATTAAGATGTTGAACAGGCACTTCAGTGCAATTTGGGCTAAGAGCTCTCAAAGAGGGCATAAAAAGTGAAGAGAACAGGTTAATGAACATGTTCTCTTCACATAGGGCACACTAAATGGCGAGCTATAGCTGGAATTTATTCAAAATAATGGTGCATGCAGTGTTGCAAATTTTACATGGCTCTGCCAGAGCAGAATAAAATGCAAGATAAGTATGGTTACACAACAAATAATAACTGAAGTAAAATTTGTCTTACCAGTTCTTCAGGCAAATAAACAATTTGTTATGTTTTAAACACAGCTCCCAAGTGGTGCAACCGAAAAGCGGTCACTCTATCATCCAGAGATAGCAAGCTACCCCTGGCTGGGAGCCAAGAAAGCAAAAATTGTCTGTTATCTCTCTGTCCCCTCTCAATCACAGTGCCACTAGCCAAACATGGGTGTCTATGAGCTCATATGTGCAAGAGGATAGATAATATATATTCCTCAGAGTGTCTTAAGGTTCCCTGTAATGCAGCATATACAACATCTTGATGGTTGGCTTCACATGTCATCCTATCCCTGATTGGTAGCTTTCATATGATAGGGTGAGCTGGCTGGTAGGTGGGTTGCAGGCAACTAAACTGGAACAATCAGGGAAAAGAATCAATAAATTGTGCCTAAACACACATGCTTAGGTGTATGGCAGGGATGAAATGGGATTTTACAAGCAGGGTATTCACAGACAATAGGTTGCATATGTGCCATCAGCTGTAATAGCTGTTCTTTTGCCATTCATTTTCAAATACACAGTAAGAGAAAAGCTGAGCGTTTCTAGAACGTGCCCTAACCCCACCCAAACCCTCATTTCAAACCATACAGATTCAGCTTCACCAGATGGTTTTTCCATCCGCATAAACAATAACGCCTTGGGGCTTTAGCAGAACTGGTCACAATGAACTTAGCCCTAAACATATGCATACTTGAGTAATAAACCATTTGAATCAAATTTTGTATATACAAATCATAGAAAGTAAGATATTTGCTATTTCCATGCTACTGAGAGCTCATTTAAGCCTGAGATAAGCTTGGTGAGTGCAGTCCAACACAGGCAGGTGGATTAGATCAGGTACACCAGGCAGCTTTCCTTCCTCACACACTCACACACACACACACACACCACTGTCTGCTACCAATGTCTGAGTAACCAGCTGGGACATTTGCCCTCAGGACTCTCTCTGGGACAACACAAAAGAAAATTTTTAGAAAAGCCTTGTTGTTGTCCTCTAGTTGTGCCTTATGGCAGAATTCTACCCGACTCATTGAGAATCTCCAGGCGGTCCATATTTTTTGTTCTATTACAGCACACAACTCAGCCAGATAGTGTATAATTTCCAGTTTTTGAATAGGCAGTTGGCATAGAATAAACGTGTATCTGTAATGAGTCCACAAGGATCTAAATCTTCTGCCATAAAGAAATAGAACTCCTCAGAACTCCACAAGTATCTCAGTTCCTTCTAGTGACAAAGTCCCATTAGGAATCTTTGTGCAATAGGCTCAGTGTAGTTTACTGTGATGTCTCCTTTTTGAAGCACCTCAGCCAAAATGACATCATGGGGCTGTAATCGATAGGTTGTGCTGCAGGCAATACAGTTTTGTTCCCTCTTTAATGGCTTTGTATCCTAGTTTATTACATCACAAGGAAATGCTCTCTCCTTGTTGTCAGAGTTTTGCTCATGTCCCTAGGCTTTTGTCCGATGGCTAAAATCAATCCCAAACCCACAGCAGGATGATGGTATTCACCAACTTGGGATGAACAATTGGGTCTGGGGATATGTGAATGAGATTCAGCTCTCTGCTCAATTCTGCCCCTTTTCTCCTCCCATTCTACTTCTCTTTCATCCTGGCAGCTTGTCACACCACCTTGAAGAGATGGAAGGAGAGAGTGAGAAAAGATATGGGGGAGGGGGAAAGGGATGGAAGACAAAAAAGAGCAAGCAAAAAATGGAGGCAGATAAAGAGCCAGTCATGAAGCTGCTGTAAAACGTGTTGATGGTGAAGTGAGACCTGATGGTCAACGCTGTGGGAAATCACACTCATACAATCATCAGCTGCAGAAGAAATCACTCACAGGCCAAATAAAGACTAGTTCCCAGAGTGTGCTACAGACACAGACAACTTCAGTATTCACAGAGACCTCTAGATGAACAATATAATCCTTTAACATACACTAAAGTTGCAGATGTGTGTATGGCATTTATGATTAGGCTTTAATGTCTTTTGATATGCTGTGTTTGGGACCATATGGATGCTTATCACTGCATATGATGACATGCAGACAGTAGTGGTGATAGTAGAGGATTGTGATGCTTGGTTACAATACTGATCTGGAGCCAAGATTTTTGGATAATTCTTGTTCATTGCACAAACAGAAATGATTATGAATGGTGTTTATCTAATTAGAAAAACTATAATGAGTTTGCCCTTAAGCACAAGCAGTAAATTACAATATACAATAGATGTAGACCATTACTTGGATTGTACAACTTCTGTTTACAAAATACTTATATAAGAATATATGCATTGTATTTGAGCAGAAAGTTTTGGCCATTCTTAATCCAACCTTTGTGCTCTAATTACCAAAAACCTTTAACTTTTGTATTTGCTTTTGTATTTGGGTCATGGTTCACCATGAGAGAATTCATGAGAGAATTGTCAGTCAGTTCAAATACAATGTTTCTCAGCACATAATTGCAAAGAATTTAACTCATTCACCATCTACAGTTCATAATATCATGAAAAGTTTCAGGAAGTCAAGGGAAATCTTAGTGCATAAAGGCCAAGGGCAGAAGCCACTGCTGAATGTGCGTGACCATCGAGCCTTCAGGGAGTACTGCCTGAGAAACCGTCACACTACCGTGATGGACATAGCCACATGGGCTCAGGAGTACTTTGGAAAATCACTGTCACTTAACATAGTCCGCTGTTGCATCAAGAAATGCAACCTGAAACTGTATTATGCAAACAAAATATATACATTTTGCAGAAACACTGGTGAGTTCTCTGGGGCCAAAGTCATCTGAGATGGAAAAGTGGAAACATGTTCTGTGGTGAGACGAGTCCACGTTTCAGCTTATTTCTGCGAAAAACAGGCGTTAGATTTTATGTGTTAAAGATGACAAAGACCATCCAGACTGTTACCAACAAAATGTACAAAAACCAGCATCTGTGATGGCGTGAGGGTGCATCAGTGCCCTTGGCATGGCTGATCTGCATATATGTGAAGATTGATGCAGAGGATTTGAACTCCGCCCAAAGTCTGAATCACAAATGCAAATGGAATCATGTTGTGTCACTGATTTTGGTCATTTAAACTATATGCCCATACACAACACTGGTATGTTTGGGGAAAAAAGGCTTGTGCAAACAAGAAAAAGGTGAGATCTTTTGTATAATAATATTTTAACCACATTAACAAGTAATATATTGTACTTTTGTATATTAGGAAAACATGTTATAAAGGAATATAAACTTTTCTGAGAATACCAGGAAAGCAAAATTTCTAGATTATTATTATTATTATTATTATTATTATTATTATTGTTACAATACTACTACTAATAATAAAAATCATTATTTCTGTAACACTTTATGTACACAAAGCTCATCCTTCTGCTTCTTTTAGTGATATGGTATGATGCTTTGGATTTCAAACTGGATTACATCTGCTGTGGTGAAATTACATGGTGCTTAGATCATTTTATATTCTTAAATTGCATCCTTCTTTTATATTCTTTGTATGAAAACAATCAGATCGTATTACCTGTTCTTGCTTTCGACCTGTCCAATTTGATCAAACAGAATATTGCCTGAGATGCACAAGCAAATTGGATCTGCAACTTTTCCAGGTAATGCTGCTGATTTTGGCTACTCGATAATAAGTCATCTAGGCTTAATCCATTTCACCTTACAAAGCTTTGCATAATCAGGCAAAATCTTCAGGCTGCAACCTCATCACCATCACTTCTCAGCGGCCATGGGGTGGTCGCATTAGTATGGGTAATGCTGTCCGCTTCATGAGGAGGTGCAGTAATGCGTTGCTTTGCCTAGAATTCCAATAATTAGCTTGAGCTTCACTGATCAAGGACCCTGCAGTCATTGCACAATCACAGCAAGGTGACTTCATGGAGATTCCACCTATGTCCTTGGTTTATCAATATCATGCTGATAGTTGATGCTGGAGCAGAAAGGAAAGGTGCAGATAATGGCAGTACATAAAATTACAGGTGATGCAAAAACCACTTGCCACTTCTTATTTTAAGAAGGGGGAAATCTGTGAGCTTAATGTACTGCTGCTGCCGGTCAATTGTATCCGCAAATAAACTATATTATTATCAATCTTGTCAGAATTTAATGTGAGCTTTCTGAGGAAATCTCTGCAATCATATTTGCAGCTTAAAAGTACGAGACACACTAGACTCAACACAAAATAAACAACTGTGTATTCCTAAAGGTTCTAAGCAATACATCATTCTACACAATATATTGTATTTCTCATGGCTAGTAAATGTGGCCTGTTGGGCTACATTTCAAAGGCTAATGGACTGAGTGGTACAGCCCCACAGTAAATATTTGGGGATTTTGGATTGATTTTTTAAAATTGAAGCATTAATTTAAAAACCAGTGATTGGTTGTCAACAATCCTAAATTGATTATTATTTATAATAATTTATTACAAACCAATTATTCTCGATTGCAATTGACCAGCATGGTTAAAAAAATCACATTAAAAAAAACTGTTGTGTAAATTGGCTAGCAAGGTGATTTGCCTGTAACTCTGATATGTAAAATAGTCCTTCTCTACATCATCATTACTGAAGTATAGGTAGACCTCCCTCAAATTCTGAGCAAAGTTGGTCACATACGGTACCATTTGGAGACTACTAAAACATATAGTATCATATTGTGTTGTTGCAGATTCAGTGGTGTTAATATACTGTATATTAAATTGTTGCCTTAATGAAATCATATTGTATCACCTGGAAGCCAGACATTTACACACCAAGTAAATATTTTGCTGCTTATTTAGATTGCATAAAAATATATAGTAACAAATGGCAGTGCCATAAGCAGCATGGATGAGCTATTGGACAGGTGAAGATACAATACCAGGTCCATTCTCAAATTGATAAGACTGCTAAAATTGTCATTGCTCGCAACCCAAGACCAAAAAAAAGTGAGCCAGTTCTTGGGACTGGCAGGATATTATTGTTGGGTTATGCCTAACTATTCAGATCATACCAGCTCATTGACTTATCTCATTAAAAAGGGTGCAACAGATCCTCTCCATTGGTAGAAACAGTGCCAGAGGGCCTTTCTGAGTGTTATAGAGCCTCATGTGAGCCACCTTTTGCCCTCTGAGTCATATTTATATCTCACTTTATATTTTTTCTCTCCCTGAGTATTGAGCCGAGTGTATCTCTGCGGCCCAGAGAGAGCAAAGCTGGAAAGCTGCCAAGTTGTCTTTTCTTTTTTTAAAGTTTTATGTTATTGAAGGACTACTGCGCCAAAACAGTCTGAAAAAGTGTCAACATTTGAGCTAGATAAAGCAAATGAGCAGATGTTGAGAACTGTTGAACAGGACTTGAAAAATGCGACACTTTGAATGTTGGCTCTTTTGACAGTGCCAGTTTTTTATATTGTCTAACACTCTCAAAACTGCTTCTCTTTCTCAACATTGGCCTCCAACATTGATTCACCATATACATATAAATCACAGAATGGCTGCTGACAAGGACTAACATTTGCTCCCATTGTTTTTACTGTAATATGATGAGTGGTGATGTCAGTGTTGAATTAATAAAAATACACCTACCTCATGCCTAGAGTCCTAGAGAAGTCAGGTTTTTTTGTTAAGCCATATACTGTACTAATTAGTTCCACTGAACAGTACTCTGAACAGTAGGTTAGGATCACCTCTCTTTAATTTGGGGAGATCTCACACAATACAGCACAGATCCTTTGGTGTTAGTGGAGTGTGTTTAATGAGTTATTAGACTAATAACACCGTCTCATTTACATTTAAGGCATTTAGCAGATGCCCTTATTCAGAGTGACTTACAAAACGTGCTTTGAGGTCACCATCAACAAATCTCCTTGCCCTGAATTAAGGGTCAGGTTCTGGGTCTATAATTGCCCTAAGGTTACAACATGGAACCTTTGGAATCACATATTGATTATTTTAAGCTGAGCTTTTAGTTGAATGCATTTATCTATTAACATGCTTTGCCATTTATTAAATGTCTTTCTGGTATCTTTACCTTTGTACCACGCTCTCACGATAACAGTGCACACTGCAGCATATTTGTTTGATTTCATTTTTTTTATGATGACATGACCATCTATTCACAGCTTCTACCAAAACTTTCTCTGCGCTATTATTCTTAGACAACGGGAAGCTTGCTTTTATTGCTCTCCTGTAAACTGTAACTAAAGGCTTTAGAGCTGAAGTTCTTATTGTCTTACACAATACATCATCGTAGATTGCCACCAGCTTTATTCTTTCATTCAATAGCTCATTAAGGTTCATTTAAAAAATGCAAATTAATTTAGCACTTATGGTATGTATATGGTATACCATTAGTTTGGTTGGCTGCTTTAATATTTTAATGTTATATTAGCTGTGGATCAGTTGAATAGTAGCTCTTAGCTCACCAGGGGCACTACAGTGTCAGAGACCATCTTCCAATCCACATTTCTTTTATTTTTATGTTTATGGTCACAAGATATGATGATCATATACAGACAGGCCACACAGTACACAAAAACCTAGATGGTGCTATAAGGTATGTTTTTTATGGCTCACTTCTTGCATCTCACACTATCACAACTGTTTGCACATTTATTCATGAAACATATAGTTTACATACAGTAGTGCAAATGTTTCAATTTAATAACCATTTGACTTAGAGAACTGATACAATATATTTTACATGGCTCAGTACTTGTCCTTTTCTCTCAGTAAAACTGCCATTTATTACCCAGGTAACCTTTCTGTTAACTTTTCAGCACCTCCCATTCATAAACTATTACCTATGATGTACCGTAGCACAGCAACTGTAGTACCCTTTCCTAAACAGCTCATACGATCAATGATCAATTCTGACTATACAGTTGTTAACATTAACTTTTGCAAACCACAGCACAGTGAAATGGAAAATTGAAATCTACCACTACATGACAAATAAACCTTCTGTCTTGTGTATATGTGTCAACTACAGTTGTTCACACTGTGCTCGACTCTAGACCTCCTGAACACATATACTCACCACTTGAGTTCATTCCTGTTGGTTCAAGGTGAAATTTTCTCACTACTGGCTGACTTACAGAAATGGTAGGTTGCAATACTTTGCTGCAGGCATCGCACTAACAACCAGTGGAGTAATGAAAATATAGTCTATTTTAATATCAAACACGCCAAGGGCCCAAACCTCTGGGATTCAGGCTGATATTTCTGCATCAAATCTTCACCATAGGGTATGGCCTAGCCCAACAGCATAGCCTGACATGTTCCTCCCCAGAAATCTATATACAAGTCACATTGATGCAGACCACAACACCCGCGACTTGTCCGCTTGGTAGCATCGCATTTCCTCATAGCCAGCTGAGAGCGGTATGTTAGGAAAAAACTTTGACAGATATGAATTTTGGGTTAACTGCTATTTTGTGGTCAGTGCTATTCTATGGAAGCACTAAGATGCAATGAATTTATGTTTAATTTAGATAAGGCTGTCATTATCATGAAATAATGAAACATAATTCGAGAGCTTGAGAAAACACCCTTCTCTTCATTATTGTGCACTATGTGAGTGTAAGTTTAATGTTATTCTTAAGATCCGACTTCATATCATGAAATAACAAAACTTATGTGGGACATTCTAAAACACTTAATGTAAAAAAAAATGATAACGTGGCTTAATGTTGCAAAACAGCAATCGGAGATCACATTTCAGAGAAAAATGCTTAACATAAGATAACTACCGAGGATTTCGGTTTAACATTTGTGATATGATTTTTGTCATGTGAGATGTCAGATAAATTTTGTGATCACTGCTGTTTTAGAACATTAAGCCATGTTAAGCTTTTTCCTTATACTGGGCGTTAATGGAGAGGAAAACGCTTAATGTACGATAACATCCATTTGGTTTTGATTATTTCGACTGGTTGAAAGGTGTATGATGAGATACCAGAGAGAAATTAGGTGAGCACTGATTTTGAAACCTTAAGCCACGTGAAGCTTTGCCACATTCAGCGTTGCAGTTTAGAGTTTGTTTTTGACAGGTGGAAGTGTGACCACTGATCACCCTTTGGGAACATAAAATTACATCAAGCTTTTTCATGTTAAGTGCTTATATGTAAAGTGTTGCTCTGAATTTGCGATGTTTATTTGGATAACTGTTAGCGAAAGTGCGTTGAGTCATTCGGCTTTCTTTATGAAATGTAATAGAAGCTGCAGCCATTATCGGATGTTTTAAAATAGCTAAACTTATGTTTATTTTTGAGCTAAAACGTGTTTGGGTGGTTTTTTGTTCTGGGGAACTTTTCCCTCTGAGTGCTTACAGACGGCTTTCATGTTTGCATAGCGCTGTAGTACTAGTACTAGTATAAGTATCACTGCCAATTTAAAAATAATGATTAAAACATTCATGTTCCTCTGACATTCCTCTGTGCTTAATGCAATTTCTAAATTTCAGTTAAAGTAACAAGTTCAACATTTATTAGCTTCAACACCAATATGATCTGCTCTATTTCAGTCGCCAAGTCCACAAAGAAACTCGACACAGCGGCATAGAAACCCCACCAGCAATTAGTGTTTTCACAGTGTAAATGCAGAAGACAATGCACAAGTATGACTTCTCACAACAGCGCAGAGCCCACACAGAAATATAAATCAGCCTTTAAACACTCACACACCCACAAACACTGATAAATAAACCTAAATAAATCCTGGCACACACATCATTTTATAGCTGACCCAAACCAAAACCATTTTTATTTTCTGTGCCTCTAATTTATTTTTTGCATTAGTTTAAATTTTTTTTATAATGCAATTGTTTAATACAATTTTCCAATGATAGTTTACTATGTTTTAACAGTACTGCATTTTCCACCATTTCTGTTCTTGCATTTCATCTATTTGTTCTTTTTTTACTTAAGCTCTCTAGAATTTAAAGTATTGGTGTTATTGTTGTTGTAATTATTATTATACCACACTAAGAGTGACAGATGGACAAAAAATATATGGATGTTTTCGCTCACCAATCAGTGAAAGAAGTGACAGCAATAGGATGAGGCAATTTATCTGATGTCAGGCTTGTATTTTGTTGTGGCAATCCTGAGGCCCTGGCCAAGATGTATATCAGAGAGTCTGTTTCCCTTAGCTCTTCTGTTTTTGAATCAAGCTCTGGGAGCCATGCTGATCCAAAAGTCACTCACCCCAGTATTGTTGTGTTGTGCTTTAAGCAAATCAGAGTTGCCTCATCTGTAGAAGGCAGCAGCGTTTTGGCCTCTGCAGTCCACTGGCCATCAACCGAATCAGAGAACGGCTTTCTCAGGAAGAGATGGATGTCACCTGAGAGCTTAAGGGAGCTTTCAGATTGTTCCTTGAAGTTTATTGTCAACAAATCCTTCATCACTGGATCCTCCTGCATTTTGTTCTTCTCACAATGCAACGTTCTCCTGTGAATGTCTCTCCTCAAAAGGCTCAGCTTTGACTGGAAAGTTTCACCTGCCTCGTACATATCAGCAACAGTGTGATTCTTGCCTTGTAATTGCAGATCAAGTTGATTTAGATGAAATGTGATGCCACACAAAAAAACAACATATGACATCGCCATGTTGTCACATAAAACCTGTGAAATTCTTGAGATTTTTGGTTCTGTGGGGTGGAAAAAATGACACAAGCTTACCATGCAGGTTGGCCTTTCCTGAGCCAGCGAACATCATTATGCAGCAAAAGATCCCTGTATTCCGCTGACATTTCCTGCAGCAATGCTCTGAAAAGGTGATGTTGCAGACTAGAACTCTCCTGAATGAAATTTACCAGTCTCATTACAGTAACCATCACCTCTTTCTTTTTCCCACACAGTTTGGCACAGAACACTGATTTGTGAATAATGCAATGAAAGGCCAAGGGTACAGGGTTAATGGCAGAAAGCCTGCTTACCAAGCCTTTGTGTTGTCCCACCATAGACAGAGCCCAATCAGTGACAACGGACAGGTTTTTGCCCACAAGCCATTCTTCTCTAAGAACTGTGTCAAGTACTTAAAAATGATTCGCCCAGTTGTATGCCCAGGCAGAAGTAGCAAACAAAGTAGCTCTTCCTGAAATGTCTTTGCATCAAAAAATCTTGCAAACACAGATGTCCGTTCAGTCACAGCACAAGTCTTATAGCTAGTGATATGGCTTCTGTTTCTTCACATCAGTGTGTAGACTCCTTTGTTAAAACATCTACTCTTCTTGTTGCTGTTTTAGGCAACAATGGCACCTGCTTTTTTTCCTTGGTTTTCACATCATGACTTAAAAATACGTTTCAGTTGACTCAGCATCTTTGAATGGCTTCTTAGCTTTAGCAAGTTTCCAAAAACATGCAATTGTGCAGCTATTGCACTCTCTTGTTCAGATGCTGATTTACACATAGTAGAAATGAAGAGCTTGTATGATATCATATTTGTTATTTTTTGTTTGCAGTAATCTGAATTTGCAAGGTAGTTGGCATTAAAACTGACAGCATGCATAGTGTTGGACTAGAGTCTACATGAATATCAAGCATGTCAGTTTAGCATTGGCATGGTCCGGTAAGACTGATCAGTCCAGTCAGATT
>JAOUQY010000046.1:23658298-23676506 GCA_028566355.1 Doras micropoeus | reverse complement strand
TCTAGGGTTGTTCCTGCCTTGCGCCCTAAGCTGCCGGCTAGGCACCAGCTCTCCTGTGACCCTGAAATAGGAATAAGCAGTTAAGGTAATGAATGAATGAATTTATTAGACTACTGCTACTCTCTTGTTTTGTTACCTCTCTTAACGCACCATAGTATTTTGAGAATAGCAAGGTTAGTGAAATACATCTTTTGATGCTGCTGGACAAATTATAAGTAATGTTCCTGGGATTATCGGGAGTTTCTGGTGTTTCAACATAATATTCCCTCCCTCAAGCAACCCAGCAGAGACCTATCAGACCCCTGCTTGGGTTCAGCTGGGAAGAACTAGCTACTTTGCACCCAGGTTTGTTCTCTCTTCAGCTATAGCCATGTAGAAGCTCTTTTTTACCATACTGGTGGTCACACAAATGGCTGTACTCTTCGATTTCCTCCAGTGCCCAGTGTGCTGTGAGCTCCTGTCTGTGAATGGGCAGCAAATCCTTGACATCTAAGCTCTATCACTGACACTTCCCCTTCCTTCCTGATTCTCTGAACAGGCTGATAAGGTCTTCATACATAGTTATTTTCTTAAAGGCCTTATCAAGGTTTTCCTCCCATGGTAATATAAGCTCCAGTAGGATGACCTGCTTGGTAGAGCAGAGAACCACATCTAGACATAGGATGGTGATGGTAATGTGCTGGAGGAACTTCAGCTGCATCCCCAGATCCTTAGGCTTCTTCTTTTGCTGAGGCCAGGAATCCTGCAGATTTCCTAGTAGCAGGACTTTCCTAGTTCTGATAAAGCTGATCTCTCTTGTTTGCTAGGGCTTTTGGGCAGCCACTCACCATGTGCCATAGTGTTCCACATCCTCAGCACAGTGGGCATGTTGGTGACTCTCTTTTGCCCAACCCAGAAATATCCATACATATCATTTTATTAAAATCATTCTAGCACCTCCCTGGGAAACTAAAGTAAATGCAATTTAAATGTTAGTAAAAGCAAGGTCTGATATCAAGGACCTTAGAGTATTTTTGTCCTGAGGAACTGTTTTGCAATCATACCATTTGAAAAGCCCGTCTTCTAGGGCATGATGTAGCTTGAAATAAAAAGGCACTGCTCCATTGGTTTGTAGTCTTTACAAAGCTGGGACAAGGACATTCATATATACTTGCACATAGGGAATTTAGTGCAAAGTGTGAAATAAGAAAACATTTGAACCATGAAGTGTAGGGACACCACACGGAACAGGTGGATCAGTAAATAGGAGAACTTGCTAGAATGAAAAACAAAATGATTCTGTAAAAAAAATGTATTGCAGTTCTTCCCATTCAAACAACTGGAAAGATGACTCAATTTTCCTCTAACATATCACAAAAGCATATTTTTAAGAAATATTTTTTAAATATTTCAAAATTGTATTTTGGCCTGTTTAGAGATACCCCTGAAAATAATTTAAATAAATGAATATCAGTTTTTATCTGCAAAGATATTTGCCATTGCTTACAATGGGAAAACCAGGTCACTTTTGAAACCAAATAGATAGTTGTTTATTGATTTGGATTTCAAGGAAATAAACCATTATACCCAGTAAGGATTATGAGTGAAAAGTTTCACAAATATGAAACATTTGAAAAATTTTCACCCACAAGCATACTGCCCGGCCGTCTATCTGCACACAGGCAGGATGGTAAGAGAGCCACAGAACTCAAAGATCACAGTTTCAGAACTGTAAGGTTTAGGTGATTCTTGAGGTTGGCATGATTGAAAATGAACTATTAGAAGGAATTATTGGTTGTGTTCACTTGAGAGCAAAATCAACCATGCCATCTGCACGTTTGGTGGCAAAAGAGAACTGTATGCAAGCTAACATATCGGTATTGCTTCAAATGGACATATGGACATGGGCTGTATTGTGGCTGGTGGTTCAGTGGCTCTTGTAAAGGTTGATAGCATCATAAATTCCCCTAAGTACCAGGATAATTTAGCCCCAAACCTAATTCCCTGCCAGAGAGTACAAACTTGGTCATAGATATATTTTTCAACTAGATCATAGCCCCAACCAAACATCCTCAGAAATAAGAATGCCTACATTGGACAGTTTCAGCTTTCTGAACAGGCTCTCCCTGGAACCTATCTGACTGGGAAGCACTTGGTTATAGTGCTCTACAGAGAACCTTTAATGGTTTGCAAAGAGTGAAAATGGAAGAAGGATAGATATAAACATTTTATACGTTTAACATATCTAAATGAACATTCAGACATTCTCCATGAGATTTACAACATCACCATCTTAGGATTTGAACCCTATTGCAAATCCATGGTTTATTTTTTAGGTCAATTCAGAATGCAGCTGCATGATTTGTTTTCAACCTTCCTACATTCTCCCAAATGACTCCTTTGCTGTGCTTCCTCCAGTGGCATCCTGTAGCTGCCCGCATCAGATGTAAAACACTGATGCTTGCATATAATGCCGAAAATGGACCATCTACCACAAAGCATTTATCACACCTTGCACCTTCTTCAATCCTCTAGCACTGCTCAGTTGGACCCACCATCTGTCAGGGTACAAGGAATACACACATAAGGTTTCTTCTCAGTTCTGGCACCTAGGTGGGGGAATAAACTTCCCCTACATATGTTACCAGTTACTAGCTGTCTTTAAATGACCATTAAAGATCTACCTCTTGTGAAGTACTTAAATTAGCACTTTGTAAGTTGCTAAATGTAAATGAAAACTGAAGAGTGAAGTTCGTATGCACAAACTCTGGAATATAAATTAGTTTGAAATATTCTGAATGTAGAAATGGACCAAGATCCTTTTTACAAGCCTCTTCAGCTAGACACGATAAATCGTTTCAGGGCTTTTGTTCTCCCATGGAAAGGAATATATTCATTTCTGCCCATATTTATGAACAATGCCCAAAATATTGGAGCAGGATGTGTATAATTATTATTAGACTCAACATGATGTTGACTCATTATATTAATATTTATGTGTGCCAATTGCATTTGAAGTTGATCATCATAGAAATGTGTACATTATATCTATATGCACAGCTGCCTTGTGGTGACAAAATGAGATAAGAATCTCTCTGGGAGGCCCAGAGAACAAGCTTGTAATAAGTCAGTATGTAAGCATCTGCTCCCAGATGATTCAGAGAGTTTAGATGATCTCCTGAGATTAATCTGTGCGCAGTAATATTATTAGGGTTTACTCCTACAGAGTTAAATTTGATTCACTTTAACTCTGTGTGAATTCCAGACTAATGACTTTACAATGCTTATATTGTCTGCAGGTGGAACAATAGACAATTATTGCTTTCTGTAGTGCTTTCAGGAATTTCCTATATTAAGATTTCTTTATGACTGAATATATACTCTATGAAGTGAAACAAATTCGCTCTATACTGTGTATCCTTAGAGCAGCTGTTTAGTCTGAGTGTTAGTGGCTGCGTTTTGAGTTTTCGACTAAGCTGAGGGCAAAAAATAATGACCCATTGATGTGAGCCCACCATTTGCTCTGTAATGGTTAGGCAGATGAAATTGTTTAGGAGGAGAGAGAATATTGTAAGTCATTTGCCTGCTGTATTAATTAATCACTGGCATCGAGTTCAGGCTGCAATGAGGGAGATGTCTGTGGAAATGCACGCTCAGCTCGGTGGGAGTCTGATTGCGGCTCATTGCTGAATGCCTTCATTTATTGGGATGATTGGGTGCTGTGCAGAGTCCTGCGTGACTTTCTGCAGTAATCAGAGAATAAGTTCCGTATCTATGCACACACTGTGAAACTGCCAGCACACTGGAATGACAGGGAAAATGATGTGTCAAATGTCACACATGGCCTGACTTTAATGGTGTACGCTAAGTACTAACCACCCACATCATTCCAGAAGGTCACTCTGTGTGCGGCAGTGAAGGAACACAGGATGCCCCACCAGAGCCTAATGAAATAGCTGGCGTGTATAGACTTCATGTTTCATGGATCGCAGCCAAGAGATGAGGATTAATATGCAATCTAATACTACAAACTAATACTTGGGCACGTCTCTTATTGAGACACGAGACAATAATTCTATCTGAATGTCAGTGCGTAGAGCGAACCTTTGTAGTACATAAAGAAAGAAAAGTTATCCCGTCTGCATTTGTAAATCACAAAACTATTATTTTGTTTACTTCTTGACATTCAGAGGTCGTGTGAATGGCTATGCAAGGTTATTGTTCAGTTGCATTACGCATCAGAAGGAAGGCTTTGTGAATTATTATTGAGCTGTTAGAAGTGAGGTGCTTATTCTCATGAGAAGGGATATTGCATTAGCTTACAGACACCCACATTACACCCACAAGATGCCAGAGGCTCCATTAGCTCCTTTAATGTGGATCTCGCTCCTTCTATTTCTTTAAACCCCCCCCTGCCTTTGCGACAAATGTGTTATTGTTTCTAAATATTTACAATGTGCCCAACCCCCTAAAGAGATCAAACCCAAACAGCGAAATCACACCAATTTTCGAATGTGCGAGAGGCTATTTTCTGCCTTTGAAGCATTTTCCGTGCTCTGAGTGCACATGGTCCTGTTCAGCTTGGCCCCAAAAATACACTGCCAGCAATGTGCTGGCAGCAGTAGAGCATATGCAGCTCTACTGGCCTGCTGTGCCCACCTGCAGAGCTGCCGGCATTCGCATCATTGTCTTAAATGTGAAGTTGGCATGCTCGACAGGCAGCCACCAAGCAATCCCTATCCTTTCCCATCCGTAAACACAAACCCCTACACTTCTGTGTTAGTGCCGAAAAAAGAACCCAGCAGCACCTCTTTCTGGCTCAGCATCAGGGGTGACTTTACTCCCACGCAAAGGTCAGAGTCTGATTCAGTCTCCTCTGTGTGGTCACTTATCTCAGCAGGGATTGAAAAAACTGTATGATTAGAGAGTGGAAGCTGCACGCACTCTTTATCCTCTGACTGCACGAGGACTACATAAACTGCGCAGTAAAGATTAAGAAATGAATTTAAATAAGTGTTCGAGCTGCATGTTGACTAAATGTATTTATAGATGAATCATATTTACAGATTGATCATAAATGTTTCGAAATAATATACAATAAAATCGTGTTAATTCTAAAGCCCACTCCACAGGAACATCATGCTCTAAAGTGTAAATATCAGCATGGATATTCAACACAGTACTTGCAGTATCAAAGAAACAATTATGTTTCATGTAGGAATGTTTACAGAAAACACCCAGACCCATGGCGGTTCCTCAAATTGGAGAGAATCGTAAGGAAAATGAAGCAGTACATTTGACCAAATATTCTATCGCCAAAACAGCTGCCAGTTTTGTTACTAGGAGTCCAGCAAGACCAGGAAGAATGATGGGCTGCCACTGTGAAAGGTCCTATTCACTATGTTTACAGTTTAAGTGCATAAATCGGTGTAAAGGAGTTAAAATTGCTATGCTGAATTATAAAAGTCAAATTCAAAAACAAGGCTGGTAAATCTTCAGCTTCTCCTTAAGGGTGGCTGAATATGTCTCACATTGTTCAGAGAAAAAAAAGATTGACACAGTGAAAGCAATAGAAGAGATCAAAGACTCTGAGTGAAGAGGCTGAGGCAGCCTTTGTGGGCAAAGACATCTGTAGCAGGAAAGTGTCTTTTGTCTAGACAGGCAAACTGTTGCCTAAGCACATTGTCACAAGGACATCATGATTAAAATAGATTAGGTCACTTATGCTGAGGTGATCACGAGACTAACTCATTTAGCACCTGAGGTGTAATAGAAATGTACAGTCTTTACACATAATCAATACCTGAGTTTTATTAGCTGAAGGACTGTAAAATCCATGAACATGGTGTAAATGAACGTCTTATGGTTTGCTCTAACATAGTAATCTTGGTCTGTTAGACCCTAATGGTCTTTCTGGCTATACTTTTTGCAGAAGATGATGAACCGTGCCTCAGTTAACTCTTCATTCTCAGGTATCCTGGTTTCCTTTAAAGACTTTTTTTTTATCATGCCGACAAAAGAAGATGAAAATCCTGCCTACTGAAAACAAAGAATCACTGTTTTTCTCTTCATAAAGAGAAACAAGTCCAGCATAGCAACACTTTCGGTTTGATGCCTTGCCAAAAGCTACATGCCTTATCTCAGTCAAAGTGAAGAAGTGCAAGGATCTCTCCCTGACAAGAGTGTTGAAGATAAAATTATCATATTTCACACTTGTGTCTCTCACAATCTGGAAAGCAGAGAGCAGGTGGTTTGCTCTCAGGGGAACTGATGCCTGACGCTCAACACTAGATCACGAGGTCTCATCTATCAAACTGCTCCTCGCCTGGAGATAAATGTTACAAGTGCACAATTGCAGTCGGGTTTTATGAGTCTTGCCTAAATCAACTTGTCATAATGTGTTGGCAGACTCTTAAGAAATCAAATAGGTTCACTGATGTGCACAGAGAACCAAAGGAATGCTACTTGTTTGATTGCATCAACAACAATGAACCTTGCAAGAATTTCCAATCCATAGACTACAGTCATTTATTTTCACGTAAAGATCACATGAACTCGATCTGTCGTCTCATGGGCGTAACTGTAATACGAATCCGGTACCATCTCATTTACCAAAACTGACCAACTAAAGTATGTTTGTCTGTTTACCTTCAGAATACACAGCATGTGTTCGCAGAAGCGGGACTTCATCCCTCCTGGCAGGTGTATGCATTTTCACAGGACACATCACTGCTCGTTCTTGTTTTATCTCACAAAATCCAATTTATAACACGTTTTATAAAAATGCCACCTTTCTTTTTTTGTGTCCATTTCTTCTGCTGTGCATATACTTGGCCTCTTTTCTCTCATAATGTGTGATTCTTTATTGAGAAAATGTAATGGTGCGTTTTATTTATAGCAAGTCTAGCCTGAGTCTAATCGAGATGATAGCTTTAGTGATTAGTGTAACTCAAGGCATGTTCGTATCTTCATGGAAAATCTTCCGAGCTGCGTTAACACGACAATGCTGAAATAACCCATAGTATTTATCTGTGTGGTGCTGGACTTACGGAAACACTACAGTAGGTGTTAATTCAGCACTGGGGGAAAATAGACAGCTTGTCTGAATGTAAAGCCTTTCTATTTATAGATTCTATTCATTCAGCTGTTCATTTCAAGCTCTCTTTCTCCAAGTACAGACAGGAAAACCTTTAATTTGGCAACATAGCCCCTAAAATATAGATATTAATGTTACAGTATATTATTGTGTTGTATTATTGTTCTGTATTAGAGTGCAAATTCCAGTGTTAAAATACAGTATATATGCAATGGTTTATTTGTTTGTTTTACTATTAACCATTGTATTATGCTCTTGGTTGAAAGGTAACCATCATCTGACAGGCATAAAAAGATCACAGCAGAACCCACTGAGGATTCTGTCGATACCACAAATGAGACTGTAGGCTATAGGCCTCTGTCATTAATGAAATCTGAAATATTGAGAGGTACTTTTGTGTGTCATCAGCACAGACCCATAATTTGACTACGGCTTAGAAGTTTGAGAGGCAGAACGGAATCTTATCTAAATAGACACAGGCAACACAAAGAGATTGCCTTCTGAGGAAATAGAATTTTTTCACAGAATTTTTCACCTACTCCTCAGCTCTGCTTGACAACTGACATCCATCACTTGTGCATCAGTGCAGCGTAGACCAAAACTGCGGCAATTACTGCTCAGACCAATGCACAAAATAATTATGGAGGAATGTGTTATTCCCTGACATCATTTTACTTCATTCCCTTATTAAGCATCATCCATCACTAGAAATCAGAAGGCTGCTCTTCACCCAGCACACACAAAGGTCCTGCACACACCAGGAACGTTCCCGAGGAAATGGTGCAGCACAATGAATCAAAAGTGAATGTTTCAGCAACAGGCTAGTGGCGTCTACGAGAGAGAGAGAGCGCAGTTGGGAGAGGATTAATTAGCTGCATTTGTATGACAATGGGCCTGTGACATCTGGTCTAGTTATGGCAGTAAGTGTTAATAAGGTGTGGTTCATCCGGCACAGAGCGTGGAATTTATCTGTGACAGTAAAAACAAAAGCACCACATAGTCCTGCTGTCCTGATTGTGTGTCTTAGCAAAGAGACCTGACATAATGCTTTCCTTACCATGTATGGCAGTGTGTATCACACAACAGGGAGGCTGTCTAACATTTTCACGAGGTGGTTTACGCATATAGTTTTCACTACAGATGTTCCGTCTTATGAAAGCTCATCATCGTCAATGTCAAGTCCAAACTCTAACAACTGTACAATAAGTTTTATTTATTTACTTTCCCGCTAAATACTTCTATAGTTTTAACATGAGGTGATGTTTTTCTTCATTTACGCTGCATAACTGTAGTTTAATCGATAGGGTCTGGCTCTCAGAGAAGGTAGTTGTTGAAGACTGATTGTTTATTTGCAAGAAAAGATTGTTCTTGGCCTGGAGAAAAGCTCTTTCAGGAACTAACACTAATCATCAAAGCTCTCTCCTGACAAGCACATAGACCTATTAATAACTTCCTTGCAGGTGCTATTAACATACCCCACTTCAAACTGGCGTAGTTACGATTGTAATGTATTGCAAACTTTTGCAGTGAAGCGATACATAATGAACATAAAGGGCTATATTCTGAACTGAATTATGCCCAAGTAGTGAGGATTTAATACCCCAAACGTGCACATTAGTATCCAGACCTCAGACATAAGATATAACTGTTATTCGAATGTTATGTAACAGTTACACACGCAGGGTGGAGAGAGGTGTCTCAGGTACATGCTATTTGGACTTAAGTGCCTCATTCTTCCTTGTTTATCCTTAGGACTTATTTGTGTGTAGAAAGAATTGTGACCAATACTTACTAAAACCAAGTCATAAGCATAGCAAATGAGTGCTTTATGATTTCATGAGCACGATTTACTATCTTGTAGCTTCATTAAATTGTGCATGCTGTCTGTGCACAGAATAAAAAAAATGAAATGCAACATAATACAGTGTGCTGGATCAAGTGCTACTGTGTTTAAAAAGCTTCCAAATAATGAGACTGGAGGCCATGTTGTAAAATAAACCAAAACTGTAATTAGGACAATTAAAGCATCAATATATTGCAATATAATAGTACTGGGCTCCAGTTTGGTGTTTATTTCATTGCTGGCCATCTTCTCATTAATATACCATTATTAATCTTTTTGATTTTTCATTTGTAAAAAAATTTAATTTGTGAATAGTCTCTTTATAGTGCTCATTATGTTACTTCTGAAAGTGTAGAAAAAGATCTTCAGCATTTTCTGTCCCTGTTTTTTGTGTGTGTGTGTGTGTGTGTGTATTCTTGAATTTCCATGTGTAAATATTGATGTAGCTTTTGGTCACCAGCTCTTAATGCAGCCCAAAGAGCTCAAGCTAGGCACCAGCAAAAAACCTGCTGTTTTTCAGTTCAAACTGATCATTAAAAATACAATAAAGAATCTTGCATTAGCGATTTAATAACAGTAAAGATCCATCTATCCTCAGCTTCCAGATAACATTATTACCTGCGCAAATAACAGCACTGCAGCGGAGTCTGGGGAAACAAGCTTTATATACAAATCAGTCATTTCATCCTAATGAAGCAAATATTTGCAGGAATGTAACAAGGTGGTATTTACTGCCTTCTCATGTGGTCCTTGTAAGAAATCCAACTCACTCCTCTCAATTTCAAAGCGAAATTACATCACAATCAGATATTATTGTCGAACCCAAGATACCTGCAGTGAAAAATGCTACCTTGAAATGAAATGAAAACTGTAAAATTAAACGTGACTATAAAAACTGTGAGAATATTTTCACAATTAAAAGTGTCTAATTGCCTGTTACACGAAACGTCAGTGGCAAGACACAGTGCTGCATGGTCTGTTTGTCTCTGGGATGTGACCCTAAGACATGGACTTTTAATACTCACAAGAAAGAGCCAGTATGAGTGTGACTATCAGTGAAGGTATAAATCACTGGATATGAATCAGTCTACAGTAGCAGTAGAGCTGTAATTGTAATGAGCCAGTCTGCTCGGCAGTGCAATGTGTGCCTTTGATTTTTGTATAGTTTTTTTTTTCATGTGTTTGTTTTTTTATGTTCCAGCCTCAAAGCTAGTTATTGGGATGTTTCCCACTGTCTCTTGTCTGGCTGTGTAATTAGTGCAAGTTGCATTTACATACCGTTTAGCTTCTGTAGTGCTTTCATAATTTTGCAAAGACATAGAGGACAGTCGTTATGATCTTTGTGATTGTTCTCTGAAGGTCTCCCTAACCCAGAAAACACATCATTTACCTGTCCTTCAAACAAAACAGTGAAAATCACCATAAATCAAGATGAAACCAGTACAGAATACAAGGCCAAAGAGGAGATGTGCATCCTTGATTACAATTCATAATGATGATTGCCTGTTTTTTGGAGCCATCGCGGTTTGTTACAGCATCCAGGTAGTATATTCGAAGGGTGACATTGTAAAGGCTGAAAAGTTGACTCACTCAAATAGCCTTGGTGCCAGTTTTCAGAAACAACAGGCTGAAAGTGACCCCAGGGTGGACTTTGGAGCGACACTAGGATATTGCAAACAAGACACAACTACCATGCTCTGAATAAGCCAGCCCTGTGCCAGTGTGATGCGCCCATAGCATGGCAACAGTACCAAGGTGAGGCTGCATTGGCGTGGCTCTGGTGCCAATGTGCAGGAGGAAAAGCAGAGAAGTGAGTCAACAGCTCCCGGCTGCCTGGCAGAGGCATGCAGGGCAGTGAGGGCGAGGTCAGCCAGCATGGATGGATCTGACAGCAGGCTTTGCCAGCTTGGCATCTCAGGGGCTCTGCATTTGCTGCCAACAGTCCCCACAGAGGTATAGTGAGACTTCTCTACTCTGGGGGTGAAAGAGAATGAGTGAGTCAGAGGGAGAGAGAGAAAGAAGAATGAAAAGGTATAGCATGAGAGAGAGAAAAAAAGAGAGACAGAGTAGGAGAGGACAGGAAGAGAATTGAGGCCAACTATGTTGCCCCAGAGTTTACGACCACAGGCACTGGAATACAGGAAAAGCAAAGAACAAACAAGAGCAGAACACTGACATTTAGCTGGACTCGTTCTGCTGTGTATTCAGACTGATAATGCATCGACTCTCTATCTGAATGCTCAGCTCCATGACACCAGCACACTGGACTACAAGCCTGAGAGAACAGGCTCTGCACATCACTTTTCAACATTAACTTTTTCTTTATATTTACCAATTTACTAAAAGAGGACCAGATTTCTATACTGAAACGGCATATTCCAAAAAGTATTGGTATGATGTAGTGAATCTGCAAGTATGAAGACCATAAACCTGTATAAAATTTTACCAGCTGCAGTCACTGATACCGAGTGCCTATTATAATAGCAGAATATGGAGAGTTGCTTGTGCTTAAAGATAGTCATGTTTTGCAAGAAAACAGTTCTGCTATACACGAGACCTTATTGAAACACTTGAAACACCGGCTCCTTCATGCATTTGTTCAATCAGTTAATTGCCTGGTCTTTTTCCAATCTTCAACTGTCTAGTTTCAGTGAGTCTGTAGCTCCTGATTCCTGTTGTTGGATGACAGAAGTGAAACCCAGTGTGGTCGCCTGTTTCAAGGCTGAAGGTTTTGTGCATTCTGAGATGCTTTTCTGCTCACCACAGAGTGCATATTGAAAGCTGGAGTTGTCTAATTAAGCAATTTCCAACTTATCAGGCAACTGCACCGTATGCATCATGAATTGCTTGTCATGTAAGGCTTCACTGTTCACAAAATTTCCCCTATAGCATAGGTAATCCATCCTGGAGTTTCACTTTGCATCTTGTAACAGTACAGCTGCAGCAGACGTACAGTGTATTGTAAGCCCAGGGGAGAGTGAGGCAGGTAAGAGATGGTGATTACCTGACATAAAACCTTTATAGAAGTTCAGTACAAAGCCTGAAAAATTGGAGCTCAGCCAACTAAACTGTACTTTCATCCATATAGTTGGGCCACTGTACAGGACCTGCTGTCTATGTGCCTTTGCATCCCTTCCTGTCCTCTCCTGTCCCCCCATCAGCATCCTCCCTCACTCCATCCTGCTTCCTCTGCAAGCCTATTCAGCAGAGCTTTTTTTTATGTTCAGCTGAGCTATTTTGTGTGTTATACACTGCTTTATTAAACTCAGAGGAGTTCAGGCTCCATGCTCAGCTCTCTGTCAGGTTCTTCCCTGCTCTGGCACTTTCTGTGAAACATGGTGAGAGAGGCTGGGTTCACTCCTAATTAGTTTCACAGCCAAAAACGGTGACTCTCGCTTCACAAAAACTGACCTTAATAACAAAATGTGTGCTCTCACGCCCTCCTTTTTTCTTTGTCTCTCAGGAGAGAAAAAGTTGCCTCAGCACTTTTTGCATAATTGTGGTGATTAGCTTAGCCTAGGTACGGATGAGCGGAGAACAGAAATGCTGCAAGATCTGTTAGAAAATTCTAAACAGTTAGTGTCTTAAAGCTGGCGAAGAGCCGAGGTGTTCAGAAGTTCCTGAATCATCATTCTTTAGAACACCACAGACAAATGCAAAATCAGCCTTTCAGAGAACTTCACGAATCCACCCAAGTAGAAGAACGAAAGTCAGCCACATGTTCTCATACACTGGTGATAATGAGAGCTTAATGAAGCAGTGGAAAGGAAATTGGCCACTGGGTTAAAGGCAAGTGATAACTGTTTAGTTTGATGATGAGTTTCAAAAAAACATTTGCTGACTGACAATAATATGCTGACTTACCTGGTGTCTGGTTTGGTACTCCATTTGTTTACATAGAGAGCATGCCATTGTGACTTGTCATCTCTCCCTCCTTCTCTCTCTCTCTCTCTCTCTCTCTCCCTCCTTCTCTCTCTCTCTCTCTCTCTCTCTCTCTCTCTCTCTCACTATCTCTTTCCATTCACAAGTATCACAGGAAGGGGTTTTCAGTGCTGGAATAGATGCACGTCTGAAACTGAATTACAGTACTAAATACCACTTGAATTTATTACACCACCATTGGTGCCATTGCTAGTCTGAACATATTCATCAGTATGTTAGTATGCAGACTGAGACACAGCCTGTGTGTAGGCACATAAGCAACATTAAGCATTGTTATGCCAGGATAAAAAGGTAAGTGAACCACTTATTTCTCAATTACATCTACTTTCCAAAAAAGCAATTACATATAGTACGCACATTCATCTGGTTTATGCATCGCTTAGACAGAAGACACAGTGAATAAATAGGTTGTTTTCTTATGGTTTTATTTGTGTTACACAACAAATGCTAGGCTGGAAAATGTGCATTAGGGAAAATATAAAGAAAAACACAGAAGCAAATGAAATAATTAATGGAGGCTGAATGAGGCTGTGTATTGACCCGATAAAGATGGTGTGTTCCCACTATATACATTTACCAACCTGGCATAAATGGATGCTTCTTCAACACTCCTCCAACACCTCTAGCTGTTTTTAATTGTAATGCCAGATTTCCATTTTGGTTTTCAGCCTTTTGGTGTCTCAAAGCTCCTTTTGTAGTTGGAAAGGTTGTAAAATAATAATTATGCTGTTACAGTATTTTTTTCCCTCACTGGTCTATTGGTAGTCTTTCCACTGAAAAGCTGTCCCAGCTGAAAGTAGGATGAGAGTGACGGTAATTCAGTGTGTGTATTATATTTTGCATCCCATACGGAGCCTGGCACAGCAGACAGCAGGTTGCCTGGTGCTTGGTTGGCCAGATCTGTGCCCTGGCTCTGCTCAGTGCTCACTGACATTTCAGTTAGGAACTACAGAGGACAGAAATTCTCCATTCTGTTTTTCCTTGTCCTACATTTAATTTGTTTTCTGTATTTCTCTCTGTATAGCCTGGAAAGCTAGGTTTCTTATCCTCACTGTCTTTTTTTCAATCTATAAGGTTGTTCCACAAGTGGCCCCAGGCTTCCACATATGCTGCTTCTTTTCGGCTGTTGTAACAAATTAATGCACTTGTCACCAAAGATTGCACCATCAAACGGCTGTTCCTTCCACAGCCGGAGTGTGACATGCATTGAAGAGAGAAAATGCAGAAATGCTTTTGGCAATCGATAGCACATGTGAGGTCTAGAGCAGACAACTGCAATAAGCTCCTGAGTAATACCGAATGTCTAAAATGGCAGCACTGCTTTTAGTGCAAATGCACTGTGCAGGATTCAGAATGAGAGATTAGTAGATTTCACACTAGGTTAAGTTTTTTTTTTTTACACTAGATTGAGTTTAACACTTGTCACTGGGGGAATTTAGTGTCTCGAGTTCACCTAACATACATCGTTTTGGACTGTAGGAGGAAACCAGGACCCCCTGGAGGAAGCCCATGCAGACGCAGGGAGAACATGCAAACTCCACAAAGAAGGGACCCACAGCAAGAAGGTCCCCGATTCAATTCCCAGGGTCCCTTCTTTGTGGATTTTGCATGTTCTCTGTAGGGCAGCAGCGCTACTATATACAACTACACAATATAAGATTATTTATATATAAATAAAATAGAATAATACAGTATACATTTTCCATTAAAGTGTTAGAGCGGCATTATTGTCCATTGATTATACATAGCACTAGCAGCATCATTAATTAACCTTGACCCATTGTCTGGCTTTATAGGGCCAAAATGCAGAATGAGCTTTATGCTTTCAGAAAACAATTTTCCTCAAGGTTTTTTTTTTTGGGATAGCTAATGGTTAATTGCTGTTCTACTTGTGTTGTAGGGTTCTACATAGAATTTCAGGGTTCTCTTAGAGGCACAAACCTAAGTCACAGATTTAACCTTTTAAAGAGTGAACTTAATGACTATGGAAAGTTGGTATATGAAGTTATGACTCACATTTTGAGTAATCTCTGTGTCATTTTAATAGGTTTTCATTCTCTCAGGCTGTTTTAATAAACTGATTAGTGCGTGTGACTAAATTCCAAACTGGCATCTCTTAACTGTAGCATACATTTTGCTATGTCTTTTCTCAGCATGCTATGATCGTTACTCATCAGTAATAAATAATGTCTGATCGATTCTATCTTTCCAGGGTTTTGTTGTCACGTGCACTACTATGGTAAATACGTGTATCGTCTGAGCTCAGGCTTGTTTGTTTCATTTTTCTACCAAGGCGTCTTCTTTTCATTGGTGCTGAGACCTGCTGCCAGGTACAAGGGTTAAACACGCAGGTCTGCCCTGCGCACTACTCCATATGCTACTGTGACATTGGTCCAAATCTCTCTTTGAAAACCCTGACCAAGATCATATGTTTCAATTTCACACTCATGTGGACTGCTGACGTCCATAATTGCCATGCTGGGGATAAGCCATGCGTTTGCACTTGAACAGAGTGTTAACCCGCTCTCTCTCATGCACACACACACACACAGGCACACACTGTAAGTCTCATTCTATAGATTTATAAAAGAGTGTGAACAGGGGTTGAAAAGGCAAAAATAGTATTTTAAAGACACTGTTGACTTGTGAAGCTGTGTATGAAAGCCGTGTGTGTGTCTTCTACCATCATGCAGATGGAAGTTTCCAATCAGAAGCTTTATCCACTAGTGTATACATTCTGCGAAACGTTATCGCTGCTTCCTCTAAATCAGTGTCATTAATTCTGGACATTTGTAGGTTTTATGTTGAATAACGTGTGTTTGTACATTATTAAGGGAAATAGCCTAGAATTGGATGATATTTTAACTATGAAACAGAAAAATCATTAGATTTTTCTGCTGTTTAATGTTGAATGTAGTGACAGCAGGTCATGTGCTCGGTCGTACCGGCTCTGTTATGTTCTACTGTATTTTACTGTCTTGCTGATTTACTGTTTTTTTCTGGAGAACTGAGAAATTGATGGTACATGAAACAATCATCCTGTGAAAAATTAGGAACTGATCAAACTCCAAAGATGAAAGAGTCTCCGGAAGCCCTAGTACCCTTTGAAGGAGTTTTCAGTATCCTGGATGTATCATTCATCATATTTCTGTGTGTGTGTCGTTCTCATGATGTTGGTCTTTAACTGTGATACTGACACCTACCGTATATGTGGGCTTTCTCTAATCTGTTGCCACAAAGTTGGACGCACATAATTGTATAGGATACTTTGTATGCTGTAGCATTACAGTTTCTCTTCACTGGGACTAAGGCGTCTAGCACGAATATGACAATGCCCCTGTCCATAAATGTCCATGAAAACATGATGTCTGACCTCTCTAATGCTCTTGTAGGCAATAGCCATGCCCCAAAATCTAGTAAAAAGCCTTCACAGAAGAGTGGATCTTATTATAACAGCAACAGAAAGCCCATATGGGTTTTTGTGATGGTCAGGCATCCACAAATGTTTGACTATATGGTGTATATAAATTCCGAAAAAACATTCACCCACAGCCATAACTTTCTAGCATCAACACTGACCTTTCAGAGATGCTATTTTAGAATAAGGCAATTGCTTCTTAAAAAGGCCAAGATGTCAAAAAATATGTGATGCAGTTGGGTCATAGATTTACTTTAACAGTACAATCACTTATTCTTAATTTTCCAATCACTTAAAATTAATGAATGTACATACAGATGGAAAAGAGAAAGAAATCCCTTTTTTTGTATTAAGAAAGCTATAGTTTTATTTAGAGATTCACAGCTAAGCACAGGACAGGTTGCACGGTTGACAAAGAAGTCCTAATCAGGTCAGCTTTAAAAAGACCTGAATTCAAGTCTTAGGTCAAAGAAAGAAAAATGCCACATGTTTTCAGTTTCCTGTGCATTTCTAGCCTCTGGAAGCTACACCAAGGGCTTTGGCACATACAGCAGACCAACCAACTCAACATTCATTCCACTGTGTCCCAAATGCAGACAAGCAATAGCAAGCTGGACTCTTTGTCCTGATCTTTAAGACCATAGAGTGAGTACTTGTGGAATGCTGTGGACCACAGCACTGGGAGAGAGTATGGTCTGGCAACTTTATCAGGCATTTCAACAGGAATTGTGAAAATCGCCAAGCAGCACATTGAGGCTCAAGAAGTAAAGGGTATAAAGAAATCTCAAATAAGATAATGCAGGACTAGTATAATTTTTTATTTATGATTACATTAATAATAATGTTAATATTTTGTTATAATTTTTCTAATTCTAATTTTTATTTTCTTTTATGGTCAAAAGCATTAATGTATATTCCTATTGTCACAATTCTTTTTAATCAGTTATAAGATACTAATCATTTTCCTTATTTGGAAAAAAAAGTGTGTGTGTGTGTGTGTGTGTGTGTGTGTGTGTGTGTGTGTGTGTGTGTGTGTGTGTGGGAGAGGGGGAGGGGTTGTTGGACATAATCAAACCAATCCATGGTGATATAGCACAAATAGGGAGGGAAGACTAAATTAATGTGACTTAAATGAGTTTGTTGTTTTATTATTACAAATATTCTTCTGCATATTTTTTGCATCTCCATGTATTTTTAACCTTACCTTTCTCTTGAAATATTTAAAATAATTCCTGCACTAGAATGTTTGTGACCATGCATCAGATTAACAATATGCACCAAACCCTCTGAACCTATGTACTCTTCTGCACAGCAACAAATTCCCAAGATGGCAATTTACAATTCAGCATTATATTCTAATATTGAGGAAAGCCATATGACATTCAGTCCATTCAGTCGTACAGAATGTGGATTGCTGCTTTCTGAAGGATTGTTCGAGTGTCACGTTCAACAGAGAAGCAGAAAATGCCTGCTTTTCAGCACTGATTCATCTGTTTAAGGGCTAAATATTATTGCAGGGTTTTATGAGAGTGCTCCTCATCTTTAGCCTGCTCTGCTGATTCTGGATGGCAGGGCGAGAATGAGTGGTTTTGTTTTTCATGGATTAGGCTGTCAGGCCTGATAAGGAAAGATATGCGTCCAGCGTAGCCTTATGGGAGCGAGACCTCAAATGTGCTTTTGATGAAGACGAATCAAGAAAAGGGCTCAGAAACTTTCATTTAACAGTCTGTGCATGCTGTAAAGTCAAATTCCTTTCACAAAATGCAGCCCAGGGACATTGCAGCAAATATGAGATGATTATTCAGCAATAACCTCAATGTGAGCTAGTAATATGGAATGCATAATATGCATATGTGAACAAAAGCTGAAAATGTATGTCCAATATACAGTACAAGTACATAATATACAGTATACACACACACACACACAC
>JAOUQY010000046.1:23562659-23573038 GCA_028566355.1 Doras micropoeus | reverse complement strand
TAACTTTTTGAATGGAATTATGGAAATTAATCAACTTTTCCATGATATTCTAATTTTTTGGAATGGGTCTGTACATATCTCACAGAAGCTCTGAGCATTTATTCCAGAGGGAAATTGACGTTATATACGTCTCTTGATGTTTAAGGCTTCGCTGTTAGTGGGTGTGGTCAAGACCTCATGTTTCATGGTTACAACACAGAAGGCCTTGCACCGTAAGCCGAGGTGCTGCCGAAGCAGATGTCATAAACTCATTTGCAGTCTGATTAAAGTTAACTAAATAAACATTTCAGTCCTTTATAGGAAACTCCTCAGTGACAACATGATCTAGCTGTCTAGAGCTACGTAGGTGTCTAAACCTGCTAAATTCTGAGGGTGTGTTCAGACTCGTGATTCGGTTCTGTTGGTCCAGACCAAAATGGAAAATCTGTACGTTGTTACATTTTAGTCCTGGTTTGGTTAGCGTTCACACTCAGCAATGTACAATTGAACCAAAAAAAAAAGGATGTGATGTATGCCAAACATATTACATATATTTTGTGAGTAAGCACTACCTACTTATAGTGGTTGTGTGTACCTGGTGGTATTTTTACCATCTGGAAACACAGGAGGAGGTAAAATCAATTAAGTAGTCAAAACTTTTTTGTTTTCAATGCACTCTGTTCTCTCACTGCATGTTTAGTGATGCATCTTGTAACATCACGTCCTGCGTTTAGTTTATTTAATTGCCTTCGGATTGTATTGCATTCATGCTTCAAACAAACCGCACCCGAGTTCATCCAGAAACCCGCTCAGACGCTCTCGGGCCGCTTATTTGGAGTTCGAAAGGAAGCGTTCACACTTACTGTAACAAACCGCACTGACAGAGCAATCGCACCCGGTTTCATTTTAACCAAACCAAAGCTGACAAGTCTGAACACAGCCTTAGTTAGCAAGCCAAGTGCAGTGATATGATAGCTGCAGCCGGGTCCATAAGTATTTGAACAGCGCCGCGGTTTTCGCAAGTTATTTTTGCTTTTTTTTTTTGTTTTGTTTTTTTGTACACCACCACAATGGATCTGAAATGAAGCAGTCGAGATGTTGTTGAGGTGTTGAGTCTCAGCTTTAATTCAAGGAGTTACACAAAATGCCTGCATTAACCTTTTAGGAATAGGAATCTATTTTACATAGTCCCTCCATTATCACAGGCTCAAAAGTAATTGAACAAACTGACATATGGATTATTTTTAATACTTGGGTACAAATCCTTTGCAGTCAGTCACTGCCTGAAGTCTGGAAAGCATGAACATCACCAGATGTTGAGTTTCCTCCGTAGCTGAGACGGAACAGTCACTGCAAAGTCAGAGCCCCTTGAACCTGAATTACATTTCCTAATTGCTTATAACCACAACCATCTTCTGCTGGCCTGGAAAGGTGTCTGATTCACTAGTGTACAGTAAAGACCGAATGTGTTTATGAACACTTCTCTGATCCTGACTCAAAAGGACAGTGCAATATTCTAGACAATAAATTCTGGCTCGCTCTTAAACATCACTGCGGTCTCTCATCAGACCGCCGTGTCTCACTCAGGGCTCGGTGCTGATTATAGAAGGGAAATAATTGCTCGGGGTGCGTGTACTTTGTTTTAGAGTGCATCAGAAGTTTCCCCCAATGTCAAGATTATTATTAATTATTAATAACCTTGACACTAGGGAAAACCTTGATAATTATTATTAATAAGATTCATATAATGTAGTAGTTCTGTACTGTTATCCTCTCATCAAGTAGCGTGGCCAGAGTTGGCAGTGATGTATGATGCTGTAAATCAGAGTGGATTCTCACATTTTCTGCTGCTGTCTGGAGGAGCGCTCGTCAGGGTGATCTACATGCCCACCGTCTAACTCCATAAAGCGCTGAACAATAGGCTAACTTTGGCCAGGTTTGAAAAGTGCTGCTTTATAATAAAATATTTCATTTGCAATATTTTCTAAACTATAACTGTGCATGTACTGTCTCATAAGCAAAAACCCTTCACTTTAATCTCCAAAGCCACAGTGAAGGCAAACATCATTTATTTAGTCTTCATTAGTGATCATAATGCATCTAGATAGCAAGCTAAGCTAGGGAGTCAGTTAGGCAATAGTTCACATTGGCTTTTTTTCCATATCGGCACAAAACGTGCACAGGCCAGCGCTTTATCTTACTTACAAACAAACAAAC
The DNA here is from genome assembly GCA_028566355.1 of Doras micropoeus. Taxonomy (NCBI): domain Eukaryota; kingdom Metazoa; phylum Chordata; class Actinopteri; order Siluriformes; family Doradidae; genus Doras; species Doras micropoeus. The sequence goes on along the minus strand of JAOUQY010000046.1, from coordinate 23,570,842 downwards.
AAACAAACAAACAAACACATTAAGCACCTTAGAGATGACCAGTCACCAGATCATCTTTCTCTCCTTCTCTTTGTCTCTTTCACCGACATAATGAGTAAAATCCCCCCAGCATTTCCTCCCACCCCCCTCAACACCTGTCTACAGTAACGTTCCTCTTAACCCACTGCTCGAACCCCGGTCTGCTTTCACTGGTCTCCTACAGAACCTGCTCTCATCTCTGAGTTAATAGCCAAATCATATATATGTCAGCTTGATCCTGCCCTCACCCAACCCAATCTTAAGAAGTGTTTCTCAGTTATCTCTGGCCCTGTCTGTCATTTTGTTAACCCATCTCTTGCTTTGGGTTATGCCTCAATCACCCATAAAACTTCTGCTGTCACTTTCACTTAAATTCTCAAGAAAGCCGGTTTGGATTCTGCCCCTCCGGGAGCACTTTTACAGGTTCCTAACGATCTGTTAATCATGACATACTCCTGCCTTCCTGACACCGACATGACTGACACTGCCCTCTTCTGAGTCATGTCCTATATATTATCAGTAGATTTCCCTTTCTTAATTTTGCCAAGTATAATTCTGCTGTTAGTGCTGTTATACAGTGTGTCCCTCAGGGAGCAGTCCTTGGCCCTCTTCATCATTGTTCATCATTTATATGCTACGCTTCGGTCAGATTATCTGCCAACGTGGACTTCATTTTCACTGCTGATCTACGTCTACGTCAGCACCAAGACTACTACTAACCACCCTCTGCAGCCACCCTCGGCTCTAATATCATGGATTCAAGACCTCAGACAATGAATAATGTTCTAAAACTAAACACTGATAAAATCTGAAATGTTATTTATTGGCCACTGACTTCACACTTAACTTAGTCCTGTCTTGTGAAGCTCTCATTAGGGCTCTGGTCAAAAGAGTTTTTTTCCATCTTCAGCTCAAAACCTACTTCTTTTCTTAGTACTTTTGTTCTTCTGCTCACTGAAGTGAATTTATTGCACTGACTTTGATGTGGGTTTTTTGCCTTTTCTGTAAAATGACCTTGGGTATGAGAAAGGTGCTTTATAACTGGATTTTTATTATTACTATTATTATTATTATTATTATTATTATTATTATTATTATTGTTATTATTATTATAATTATTATTATGATTGTTGTTGTTATTATTATTGTTGTTATTATTATTATTGTTATTGTTGTTGTTATTATTATTATTGTTATTATTGTTGTTGTTATTATTATTATTGTTGTTGTTGTTGTTGTTGTTATTATTATTGTTGTTATTATTATTATTATTGTTGTTGTTATTATTATTATTATTATGATTGTTGTTATTATTGTTATTATTATTGTTGTTGATGTTTTTGTTGTTGTTGATGTTTTTGTTGTTGTTGTTGTTACTGTTAGCACATAACTGACAGCATTTCCTACAAGTGACACTAGCACATGGTTATTCATGTACAAGGCAAAGATTCTGATGTATTATTGAATAAGAATTGTACATTTGAATAAAAACTGACCTATTTTAAACATTGTATTGTTAGGGGATCATCCAAAAGATTGTGGACATCCACAAGGTGAGGTGCGTTGCGTGTTTTGGCATGCGGCTCAGCCATCTGAAGACAGGAGAGATTCACTGGCTCCACCCGGACATGGGCGTCTCACACGTGAGGGAGCGATACGAGCGCCGCCACCCACAGGACGAGTGGAAGTGAGTCAGCATTTCACAGCTGCTGCCTTGACACATTTTAGATTCGGATGATTTTTGTGGTTCGTGCGTATTTCCTTTCTGCACGGAGTAATGTCTGGGAATAACTGGGAATGAAGCACGTTTGATTTGTGTTTTGTTCAGTAGTACTCAAAGCCTTTGACTCTGAGCACTAAAACCGTGTGAGAATCTCTCGGAGTCTATTGGAGACTTCCTCAGTGTCTGCACTGTTCTTATTAGGGCTGAATATGACCTTTACTTTTAATTCAGTTGGTTATATTGACTGTATAATGAACCAGCCTTTCACTGCACGTGAAAACAAACTGATTTCTCTCTTAATAAGCTTAAGCCATTTCAGGTGAACTGCGTGTAGTCAATAAAGTCAGCATGAAGTCTATATTTAATTTAATGTGACTAGAAGAGTGGTGGCCGGAGCTTTTTATAATAGCGGATCAAAAGGTGTTTCCAAAATGAGCTTGATGTGTTAGCAGTGCCTGCCATTTTTGTGCTAACACACAGCTAAGCCTCTAGCTAGCTAGCAAAAGTTCTTTAAGTAAGCATTATATAATCACACTCACACACTCACTCTGAATGTACTGGAGTGGCAGGGGCAATTCATTTGTTTCTGCTATACACTGAGAATTTTCGGTTTGAGATCAAAAGATGAATAGGAGACGGTAGATCAGCGTTTCATCTTTCATTCCCCGATATTTACATCTGGATGTGTTAAATAACTTAGAACAGGGCACCTGTGATGAAGAGTGAAAGTACAGGAACAGATCATCTTAAAGTAAATAACAGTCAATCTGTGGTTGTACTGTATGTCACTTGCTTGTAATAACTGCAGCTGAAATGCTCAGCTGGGTTAAGGTCTGGTGATTTACTTCGATTCAAGAGACCTTTACGGTTTCCCCTGATGAAGTCCTTTGTTTTGTTTTCCGTGTGTTTTGAGTCATTGTCTTGCTGCATGATGAAGTTCCTCCCAGTTAGGTTGGATGCATTTCTTTGTAAACTGGCAGACAGAATGTTTCTGTAGAATGAAGTCTCTGTGCTGCTACCGTCATGAGTTAAACCATCAGTAAAGATGAGCGAGCCCATTCCAGAATCAGCCATGCTAACCCTAACCCGGGCCGTTACACTACCTCCACCGTGCTTGACCTGTATATTAGATCTCTGAGCTTGTATATTTTGTTCTAAGTTGTTTAACGCAGCTAGATGGAAATATCAGGAAACGAAAGCTGAAATTCTGATCCATCATCTCATCTTCATTTTTGATCTCAGATGCCTACGAATAAGTCGGCCTTGCTGTTCCAATACTTTCGGAAAGGGGGCTGTAAATACCAAATAAACAAAAGTTGCTTTTTTTTTCTTTTTGTGGTTGGTTAACCTACTTGTATCTGCGAATGAAAATTCAGCGTGGCCTGTTGCTAGTGACTGGTAAAAAGCCATCACATAAAACCTACTGCTTTATTTTAGTTTAATTATTTAACAAAACTCAGATGGTAATGTCGAAGTGCTGTATGAGACGTAGACCTCACTGTGCGGGTTAGCTGTTTCCTGTAAAAGCTCATATGAGCATTTTAAAAGCTTTTGATGTTTTGATGAGACTTTTTTCATTCTCCTGTCCAAGCTGAAAAACGCACAGGACGGTACAGGCGATGTGATTTGCACAGTTTAGAAAAGCACAGAGTCTAATTTTTAATTCTAAACCATGCCTGATTAGCTGCTGGTATAAAGAGCCATTGTATTCAAGGTTTGGCTCTTCTTCCTAGCACATAGTGAAGGTTAAATTGAGCTAAATGAAACAATCTGCCCTAGTTGCAGTACTGTTTTTCTGTATTCACAATGCTCAGAAAATCCTGTCCCCTTCTGTAATCATTAGTCTTCCGTTTCCAATGAATGGACAGTTTAGTCGTTTATGCCAAAGAGTTTTGCGGGAGCCGGATTCCGATTAGCCGCTAGCACTTTCCGTGCTGGGATTGTGTCTGTGGAGTGAAATGGCAGGCAGCATGGTGCCACAGCAGGTAGAAATGCTGCCTCACAGCTCCCCGGTTCCGTGCTGAGCTCGGGTTACTGTCCGTGGGGAGTTTCGCATGTTCTTCTCGTGTCTGAGTGGGTTTCCCCCGGGTTTACCTGTTTCCACCTACCTCCTAAAAACTTGCCAGTAGAAGGATTGGCATGTGTGCATGCTGCCCTGTGATGGATTAGCCTCGCATCCAGCAGCCCATTTCATTTTAGACCTTTCAGCCAAACCTGACCAAAATAAAGCAGATGAATTAATGAATGAGTTTTTCACGACGCTGGAGCTCTTTCTGCATTTCTCCTTTCCTGCCTCTCGACAAGCATGCGCTTAATCTTACTGTTGTATGATAAAATTGGGTGAAAACTCAAGCTGGCCTCTGTTTGTCATCACTTCTGATCTCTCTCACGTGTCATGCACAAGCTTCAGACCGAGGCTGCTCAGGTGTTGCTGCAGTCTGCCTCTGGATCGGATTGTCTGACTAATTGTTGGTAATGGAGAGCAAACAAAAAGGCAGCTGTGAGAGAATGGAGAATAATTTTAGCTCAGAGGCAAAAAGCTGCTTGGTGCAGGCACTGATGAAATCGTAATCTGGCAGCTTGCAGTGGAACATGCCTCGCTCGAGTCTCTAATCACTTCCATTTGACGGCGAAAATTAGCACAGGTCTTAGCTCTGAGCAGACCGCTACGCATATTAAATACTCTCATTCACACACTTGCACGGTGTTCCTCTTCCGCTTTTTATCATCAGCTCAGGTTTTCCAGTGTTTTCCCAGTCAGGATGTGTATGTGTGTGACACAAGCTTCGTCTATAAAGCTGCAGGACTGAGCCATCAGTATAAACGTCCGAGTGAAAGCGGGTGAGGCTGTGACCGACTCCTTTACCTTTATCATTTACATCCCCAATTCCAATGAAGTTGGGACGTCTGGTAAAAACATAAATACAAACAGAATACGATGATCCAATGCAAATCCTTTTCAACCCATATTCAATTGAATACACTACAAAGACAAGATATTTAATGTTCAGACAGATAAACCATTTTGAATTTGATGCCTTCAACACGTTCCAAAACAGTTGGGACAGGAGCAACAAAAGACTGGGAAAGTTGAGGAATGCTCAAAAAACACCTGTTTGGAATATTCCACAGGTGAACAGGTTAATTGGAAACAGGTGAGTGGGTATAAAGGGAGCATCCCCGAAAGGCTCAGTCGCTCACAAGCAAGGACGGGGCGAGGTTCACTCACACTTTGTGAACAACTGCGTGAGCAGATAGTCCAACAGTTTAAGAACGATGTTTCCCAACGTGCAATTGCAATTTCACACAACGTCCCAACTTCATTGGAATTGGGGTTGTAAATATTAAAACGCTGAACGTGACTGACTGCACGAGGATGGAGAAAACAGCCACGCTGACACCTTTCTGGAGATACTCGAGTTTGTCTGTAGTAGTTTGTCTGTAGTAAGTTGCAATGCCCCACCCAGTTAGTGAGAATGTAAAGGGCTTTGATAAAACAATGGCTTAAAGATGGAAATAACAGCAGCACTCATATTGCATAACCCACCTAGCAGAGTGAACTTGTACACACAGTGGACTTGGGTGCATGGGTGACTTACCTGGAGTGCTACAGCCTGAATGTGTAGAGTTAAACAGACAAGCACAATGTTGGCTTAGGGTTAGGGTTAGGGTTAGGGAGAGGGATAGGGTTAGGGATAGGGAGAGGGATAGGGTTAGGGTTAGGGATAGGGTTAGGGAGAGGGATAGGGTTAGGGATAGGGTTAGGGAGAGGGAGAGGGATAGGGTTAGGGATAGGGAGAGGGATAGGGTTAGGGCTAGGGTTAGGGAGAGGGATAGGGTTAGGGAGAGGGCTAGGGTTAGGGTTAGGGCTAGGGCTAGGGTTAGGGATAGGGATAGGGTTAGGGATAGGGATAGGGTTAGGGATAGGGTTAGGGATAGGGTTAGGGATAGGGTTAGGGTAACTAATCCTGATGTGGCAATGGTGGAAAAGTAAAAGAAACACATGCCCTGTTTCATCACTCAATCACTTTAACCCATTTGTACTGATTGACAGATGGACTTTTCACTGGCACAATCACTTCCTGTATTAAATATGAAATTCTTCTCCTAACCTACAAAGTCCTACATGGACATTACCCCTTCTTATCTCTGTGAGCTTATATAGCCTTGCTGTCCATTGTGCACCCTCAGATTTGGATTGTGCACCCTCAGGTCACCTCATGCTTTAAGCTGAGATCGTTCAGTGCTGCTGCTCCATACGTCTGGAATAGCTTCCCACAACCCTTACATGAATGTTCCTCTGTCCCGTCCTTCAAAACTACACGTAAAACGTTTCTCTTGTCCTCAAACCACTCTTCATCATTTTTTTTTATTGCCTTTGTAAAGCGGCCTTGGGTTCGTGAAAGCCGCTGTACAAATTGAACTTATTATGGATGATATAAGAGCTGTCTCTTTTTCCACATGCACTCTTTCTTACCCCAGTAAACGTGTAACAGTTATATAATATGTAGCGTTATATTTGGCAGTGCAGATTTCTTTTGGGCAGGTGGAGAAGTCTCAGATCGTGTTCTAAAGCGAGGTACGTAATTTATGACATCTCACAGCGTCCTTGTCTCGTGCGCTGACGACGGGCAGGACGCAAGTGTGTAAACTCAGCATGCGTTTTATTGAAGGTAATCCGATAGTTTTCATCATAGCCCGCAGCAGAGGTCAGAGAAGGATGAGTCAGAGGGTCAGAGAAGGATCAGCTTAGGATGATCTGCATCAAAGACGGGAAACACAAGCGCGGGTCCATACCAGGAATCACGGAACACGGAAACTAGAAAACAAAGGCTTGGACGTAACGGTTAAAACGCGTGATAAGACTCAGTGAAACAGTGGAACATCAGGGCGTACATAGGAAACCTGAGAACAGGTAAGAACAGTCATGACACAGTAGGAAGAGAAAACAATGGCAGGACACGGGTGGAGGCAATAAAAACAAAATACACATGGCTTTATAAATAAACAAAGCATAAAATACGGAAGGAGCAGTGTTCGTGCTGGGGGCTGCAGCACGTGCCAAGAGGTGGAGTTTGTGACCGTCATTGTAATATCTTCATCCTCACGCTTTTTTACTTCACACTACATCGCTACAGTTCAGAAAATGATATGCAATGCACAAAAAGAGCACACTCTCCTGTGCTCATATCACTAACCCTAACCCTGAGGTACTGTAGTTATATTATTATATTTAATGATGTAAATAAAACTGTGACTTCCTGTTTGGAACTTGGAAGGCTACACTACTACAGCAGGAGTTCAATTCAGAAAACATCGCTTTGTTCCCTCAGGTACGAGTTGCGGATACGCTACCTGCCAAAATCATTCCTCAACCAGTTTACTGAAGACCAGCCAGCACTAAACTACTTTTACCACCAGGTGAGCGCATGCATGCTCCAGCGCAGCACTTACAGCTTTACCTCTCTCTCACGCAGCATCCGTACGTGGGATAGCGTTTCATCTCTGAGCAGTCTGAGCACTGAACACTTTCAATCACGGCACATTATCAGTTCTTGCAGGGAGGCGGTAAATTCTGCCGTTCCAGTTCTGTAAGGTGATGTATGGGTTGTAATTGTCTTGTCATAATGTGCTGCAGGAGGTTTTTGGAGTAAATCTAAATGAAGTCAGTTAGCTTTAACTCTTCACTCTGCAGAGCTTGCTCCGTCTGCTTCTGGACCTCTGGGCTGACTGAATTTGAAAACTAAAAAGAGCAGAGATCTGACTCGTTGCTCGTTGCTCATTGCTCGTTCTCCCTCTCCTTTTCTCTCTTTCTCTCTCTTTCTGTTCAGCCCACTGCGCTGGAGGTACACAGCCTCGCTGGGTTTGATGTGGAATCACAGGCTGCTCTCAAGAGGAAGTCCGGGTTTAGAAGCGGCCCAAATTTTCTTGCTGTGCCTTTTTGAAAATGCAGTAGTTAAAAAAAACAGAATGAACAGACCTGATTGGATCGAGAGCAGCCTGTTCTCTCTTTCCACTGACTCGCATGTTTACTTCAGTGACCTCTCGTTTTTCTGTTCTCTCATTAAATCCTCTTATCCTCTGGTATGCTTTCTCTCTCTGCTAGGTTAACATGCACATACGCACATTCTTCTCGACGATCGAATAAACTAGACAGAACTAGCTGTAAATAAATGTAGTCTTTTTTTATAGTGTTCATTACACTATAAATGACACTATACAGCGCACAGTCAGATACTATATACAGTACAGTACTGTGCAATAGTCTTAGGCACTCTTTTGTTATTAAAAGCAACACGTTACATAACAGAGCACTTCTCAGACAAAAAAACATAATGAAGGCTCCTGGGGTTTGCATGCAAAAAAAAAAAAAGAAGTAAGTGCGACAGTCAAAGTCTCCAGAAGAGCTGTAGCAGATTCTCCAAGACGCTCAGTAAAACTT
>JAOUQY010000046.1:23458712-23472899 GCA_028566355.1 Doras micropoeus | reverse complement strand
AGATGTAAAGTCAGAGACAGTAGCTCATCTGTTGCTGCACAGTTTGTGTTAGTCATCCTCTAATCCTTCATCAGTGGCGACAGGATGCTCCCCACAGGACACCGTTGGCTGGATATTTTCGGTTGGTGGACTATTTTCAGTCCAGTAGTGACACTGATGGGTTTAAAAACTCCAGCAGCACTGCTGTGTCTGATCCAGTCGTACCAGCACAAAACACACACTAATACACCACCAGCCCATCAGGGTCACTGCAGTGCTGACAATCATCCACCACCCAAATAGTACCTGATCTGTGCTGGTCCTGTGGGGGTCCTAGCTGATAAAATGGACAAAGGGTGTAGATAGATGGAGGTGCTTTTAATGTTATGGCTGATCGGTGTATATCGCACACAGTTATAGAAGGGATTGTTGCACTGGTGTCACGCAAGTGAAGATGCGTTCCCATTTCAGTCCGGTTCCTCTCAAGGTTTCTTCCTCTTAACATCTCAGGGAGTTTGGCCTTGCCACCACTGCCCCTGGCCTGCTCACTAGGGATAGCATTTAGGGATAACATTTATAAATGATAAAAGGTGTGCCTGGATTCTATGTCTTTGTAAAGCTGCTTTTGGGACAATGGCCATTGTTAAAAGCACTTTAGAAATAAAATTGAATTGGTATGCGGTTTAGGAGCAGCGGTTTAGTTCTTGAATGTGCACTGCTTTGTGTTACCGCTTTCAGATTAAGCTGTACGGCAAAGAAAGATGCCAGTTCTTCCATGTATAGCGCTCAAACGTATTTTTAGCAACGAGGGCAAAATTCTGAAATGTGAAATCTTACAGACAGCAGCTACGAAACTACATTATTCTGTTATTAGGAGTGTGTGAAAAGAAGTTGAAACACATTCCACGGTGGAGCATTTGTAAAGCACATCTGCTTATCTGGACTGTTTAGATTAGTAAAACAATCTATTGATCGTTGAAAAAAAAACGCTCGAGCCGCCGTACTGGTTCACAATATTTACAATACTTTCTCGACCCGTTATCTGCTGACGTATTTCGTAACATTCCGTTCCCGCAGCCGTCGAAACCTGGAGCCGATCCCTTCGGATTAGCCGTTGTGTTAACAGCAGTATTGTGATCCGTCGCTGCTGACAGCTCTGTCACTTCTGTCATACCGACACTGAGCCACCTTTTGATCCACCAACACTGAAATGCCCCGCTGAAGACATTCAGCAAAACAAATCATGCCGTTGATGATATTTGCAATGTTAATCTGTGTTTTGCATGTTTAATCTCGGGCTTTACTTATGGTATTCGGGTACCGTAAATGGTTTCGTGTTGTTTTTATCGATCTGGCTAGGAAAAGCTCAGTGTTCGATACGTGCGTCTGTAGATACAGCCTTTTAATAAGAAGTTCTTAAATGGAAACCGAAAAAAAAAAAAAAGTTGTCTGAATGTTCTTTTGCGCCGTAGAGTCATGACATTGCTTCAGACTGTTGACTCAGCCTGGGAGGGCAGAGAAGGTGGATGAAATGAGATAAGTTGTTGGCAGGAAATGGGGGAGAAAAAGGGAATTCAAAGCCTAGTGAAGCATGCAAGTGAGCAGAAGTGCAAGCAGGTGGGGAAAAAGCGCTGGTGTGTCAGCCGCCGTGGCTTCAAATACACAGACAGACTGAAAGACAAACAGGCAAGCAGACAAACATTGCCGTAGGGTATGGTCATGCAGCTTTGCTCTGTAAATAGCACCTCTGTCTCTTTCCTCCCTCTGTCTAGACGAGTGAAGCACAAGCTGTTTTGTTGTGAGGTGAAAGAAAATGGCCGTGCCATTAGGAGCATGGGCGCAGGGGTGAGGTGGTGCAGATCACCGACGATTTTCTGGTGCACATTTCGAAAAATGAATGTTGTAATTATATGGTGGTTTAGACGATGTGCAATGGGCGTATAAATATATAAAAGGATTTTTAACTGCCTAGTCCACAGTAACTTTTTTTTTTTTTTACTACATTAAATGTTTATATAGACTAGTTTTACAGTTTTAATGTATTTTGATTACTCTTTCTGAGCGAGAGTAATCCAATATATACTGATAAATAATGGTCGTTCTGTGCCACAGATCTTGGTTTTAAACATATTTGGACAAGGATTTATTCAGGTCTGTGTTAACCAGCTTGAGTTTGAACACAGAAGTGCCACCTTCTACGGTTTAGCCGTAGTATTTCATTATTTTTGACCTGTTGCTATGGTGATGCAGGAGACACCTGAAAACTACCGTATTCTGCTTTTAGCAGTTAGACCCAACATGAATACAATTTGGCCAGTGGAATAGACATGTTCAGTACAAGGGGGGAAAAAAATCTTAGCGTGAAATAGGCACGGGTGTCTGGTCGCAGCTACTTTTGCTTGGTGGATTGTGCGGTGCATCTGTATGTAGGCTGTAGTTCATCAATTATTTTATTTTTTTTATTAGTAATGTGCATTCCTGTGATGTGAATAATAAACATGTAAAGACCTTTCTCTTTTTGGTCAAAAATATCTTTCACTACTGTCTTTCAGTTATCGACAGTTTTTTATCATATGATATATTTGGCATGGACGAGACTACAGACAGGACATGTGCTTGTCTTAATCTTATAACAGTTGTATAAATGTAAGTTTGTACACTTAACTGATTGCTGATAGCAAGCAGCCATAACATTAAAACTGCAGACATCTCGTTACAGTGGCACCTGTCGAGGGCTGGGATATATTAGAATACTATACTAGTGAACAGTTCTCAAAGTTGATGTGTTGAAAGCAGGAAAAATGGGTGAGCATAAAGGTCAAATTGTGATGGCTAGGCAACTGGGTTGGAGCATCTTGAAAAAACGACAGGCCATTGGGGATGTTCCTGGTGTGTATTGCTTAGTACCTACCAAAAACAGCTGGTTAACCGGTGACAGGGTCATGGGCGCCAAAGCCTCACTGATGCATGTGTGGAGTGAAGGCTTGCCCTCTGCTCTGATGACTTGTCTGATCTGTGGAATATTACTTAAGGACTTGATTTATGATCTCAGGAAACATGCAAATTATTCGATTGTTTTTAGCTTTAGAAAGCAACTGATGCTGAAATCATACGCCCTGTGTCTACAGGTGACACCTTTAACTAGCTGGTTAACTGTATGCTAAGGTTAGAGATGTATATACAGTAGCAGCAATGAGTAAACACACAAGGCCAGACCTGGACTAATTGTTCTTATCTGTCAGGCACTCTTATCTGAAGTGACTTGCGAAAGTGCTTTGTTGTCTGCTTTGGCAGGGAGGGGGGTGAATCTACCCTCATGCTGGTGCAGACTGACACAAGTCTGGAGACTGCAGCAAGCGAAAGCACTCAGCTGTTCGGGGAGATAGAGAGAGTTCTTTCCACAGCGCTACAGAATGCTCACCTTCCCTGTGTTTGAAGGTGGCAGGTCCAGCTGAGCTGTATTTGTGGCTCAGAGGCCTTGAGGTACTACATGGATTCCCACTAGCTGGGCAAGGTTTTAAATCTAATGCTGACAGCAACATAAAGCCAGGAGGGAATGGTGCAACGGAGTGACGTGTAACTGAATACAAGTCCAACAAGACAGATACAAGAACCTAAGGGCACATTCAGGAACAAGTTGCAAAAGTCAAGTCTCAGGGTGACGAGAGAATGTACAGACAAGTTGTCTGGAAAGAAATGCTCAAATTCTCCTGATATACAGAAGAAATTCCTGACCTTGTTGGACAAATGTCTCTGAGAGGATCAGACATGCAAGCTTGGATTGCCCCAATGTTACCTCTTGCCTTTTCATAATAAAAGCGTGGCTATTTTCCTGCACTAACACACCCATGTTGACTCAGAAAGGCCTGGCCATTAGCTGATTAATCAGATCCACTGCGTTTGAGCAGAAAAACAAGCGCTACTCCCAGACCAAGGCTATGAGCCAGTGACGTATAGCATAACCAAGATAGGGGCGAAGTAAAGATTTACACAAAATCATGGGAGTGATTTCTATTCACTTATTATTTATATTCCTATATCCTTATGTTCTTTATGAGGGTAAAGATATACAGATGCTTCTGGGCATTTATTAGTTTGCTAAATCTATCTACATTATCTTGAGAATTCTGGGTAGTCATAAGTGGTTTTATATAAAACCTTAAATAAAGATTTCTGTCTAAGGTTCTGTGGAGTCCAAAAAAAGTCATTAATAAAAGATTTTTAAAAACAGCATGACGTAAGTACTGCAGAAACACAGGCACTGATCAATACTGCAGTATTTACATTAAAAGGCAGCACATTATTAGGTATCAGCCTTTTTTTGCTCACCGAATACCGCTATTTTAAGTTTTAAAGATGTTCATCCTTTTTCTTCCACAGAGTGCAAGTTCCTGTGCACCAATGGCCGCTGCCTGGACCTCAGCTCGCTGGTGTGTGATCAGCTCAACCACTGTGGAGACAACAGTGATGAGGAGAACTGCCCCGTTTCCACCCAGCACCCTTCTCCTGCTCTGTTCTACTGTGAGTGTCTGCTGCCTCTGTTTTACTGGAATGGAAGTCACATGACACCTCCATGCCGCTGCTACTTATTACCCTGCAGGATGTTACTAGTAGCCCCTAGATCACGAATTAGAAGATTGTGAAATCAGAATTCAACTGAAAAACGGTGAACTGTAATAGATTTTATATTCACTACACATGAAGTGACATACAATATTTCAAGCATTTTTTTGTTTCAATTTTGACCATTCTGGCTTATAGTTCATGAAAATCAGAAATCCAGGATATCAAGTTCTAAGAATATTTCATCTCAAGTTTGAGTACATTACTATTCAAACGGTATAAATACCGTGCATCTCTCGGTCTAGTTCAGCACACACAACCACAATCACAGGGAAGCGTGCTGACATGACAGTTGACCAGAAGACGATCATCGACACCCAACAATTTATTTTGCTGCCATGCTTTGCCTCCACTTGTCCCCTCAGGCTACACCTACACTAACACACTAATACATTTCAGTTTGTTTTATACATGGTATCCATCCTACTCCAGGGTTTTTGAGCCCCTTCTAAACAGAGACCTTTAGAGACGCTGCCGAACCCATTTTAAGTTTTAAAACTCCAAGGTTTGTGTTGTCGTGTGGATGAGCAGAAACAGGTTCTTGTGAAACTGCTGACTCGGTCAACAAAGACCCCTGTTTGTTTCCTTATCAGTCATGACATATCCTTCCCTGCTTAGTCATGCTTTTATCACGTGACCCTTTTCCCAGAAGAAAATGATCGGCATCAGCCTGGACTACCAGCGGTGAATGCAACATGCATAACGAATTCCAAGTGTTGCTGACCTTGCTGTCTTTGCTAGCAGCTGTTGTGCAGTTAAATTCTGCATCCTACCACTGCCTACATGCGCAGGAGGCAAGCTGTTATTTGAGCGATCACTGACAGTTCTGTGTCCAGAGGCATAAAAGATAAAATACAGAAAACTGTGACAAATTAAAGGAAAACTGCAATGACTGTGTGATGTTTTGGGGGTGTTTATTTATTTTGGTGGGATGGTTTGCCTCCACATACAACATCGTTCTGATCGATTGCTTTTATCCTACGATGAAACATTTCTGATGAGAGTGGTCTCTTCTAGGATGACAATCCCCCATCCATAGGACAGGAAGGTTCATTGAAGGGTTAGATAAGGATGAAAATGATGGCCTTTACAGTCACCAGACCTTAACCCAGTTGAACACCTGTGGGAGATTTTGGACTGACGTGTTAGACAGCGCTCTCTACCACCATCATCAAACCCCCAAATAAGAGAATATTTTTGGAAGAATGGTGTTCATCCCTCCAGAGACTTATAGCATCAACGCCAAGGCACACTGAAGCTGTTCCAGCCGCACATGGTGGCCCAACGCCTTATTCAGGCACTTTATGTTGGGTTTTCCTTTAATTTGTTACACCTCTGTCTGTGTGTGTATTTTTATTATTCATTTCTATTTTTTTTCTTTCTGTTTTTTTTTTTCATTTTATTATTAAATTTTATTCTATAATATTTTACTACATTTTTTTATTATTTTATTCCTCCATTTTATTAAATTCCGTATTTATTTTTGTGCTTAATATTTAATATTGTTACAGCCAAAATCTAGGATCACACAAGCTTTTGTTTAGTGATGAGAGATATTCACATATTGGCCTCTGATCTGTGTAAGGTCTTTGCGAGGCTGTGTTGTAGGTTGCCTGTTACAACTGTACTTGAAGGATTATTAGCGCTGGCTGAAGGAAAATTTGGTGTCTTTGTACTTTCTGCCATGGCAACCATAAACGCAGGCCAAATTTATCACAGTGTGATGGCTAAAAACATGTACTCAACCCAGATATTAACCTGCTTTTAGTCAGTTACTTGTTTATTGTTTAATGCGAGTTTATTTGAGCGGATCTGGTTCTCCAAACACTGCCGTGCTGTGTTTTGTGATGAATCTCGGTTTTCAAAGGAGGCTCTACCCTCTTCTTAAATGCAGAGATGAAAAAGACAGAGTGCATTTTTTGAAGCTTGGCTACATGAGTGCACTGCCTGAAGGACAGCAGGCAGAAGCAGAGTTCACTTTGATGTGCACTAGGGCTTTGTTACCCCCCTGGTGTAAGGACACCAAGAGAATAGGAAGGAGAGTGGAGGGGGGGGGGGCGAGACTCTTAAAAACAGCACAGCTATTTAGCCACTAGAGGGGTGTGCATTAAAGTAAGCACGGACATGTTCAGGGATTCTCAGAGAGAGCTGGTTTCACAACACATTTGTCGTTATGAAGACAGGTACTAATTAACTAAGTCAGAGGCTGTGCTTTCATTTTTTTATGTGGTAGAGAATATTCTACTGAGCTGAGACACTGTAAGAAAAATGAATGCAAATGTCAGGAAAAAAATGTTTAACCGGTGAGAAAATGGGCTAATTGTCTGACATGCTTTTTTTTTTTTTTAACAGGGAAAATTACAGAGATTAAAGTCTACACAAATGAACTTGTATATTAGCCTGCATCTACTAGAGGACCTGATGTCAGATATGTAATTGCTGTCATTCGAAAAAGCATGTAACTAAAGATATGTGGACAAATCTATTACGCCTGTAGCTTCAGGTAAATATTTAACTTTGAGGGTAAAAAACACAGAGCAGATAAAATCATGGAAAGTCTGCACGACAGTCTGACTACGGTGGGTGTGTGTAGATTGAAAGGATAAAGCATAAAGAGGTTTAAGCAAATGTCTTCACACAGTATCACTGATGTACTTGGAAGAATAGAAAACTTTTAATTGGTCTAGAAGTTGCAGTTTATTACTGAGGCAGCTGTCTAATACAGGAACCCTCCTTTAATGAATGTCGTATTTTACTTAAAAAAAAAAAAAGGTAGCTGGTAGGAGTTGCTTTACTGATATCCGTTTTAAACGTGCGTTGCAGCTTTGAAGTTATGTAGGAATTACCCAGAGGAGCTGTAAGGGAGAACACAAATGTCCGAATCTGTTGGCCCGGACGTCAAACAGACTTTACCCTGCCAGATACTTAGTATAAATTCGGTGTATTGTCTGATTGAGAATAGCGAGCGAGTCGGAGTGTTGAACTGCAAGTGAGAACAGCAAGCGAGTGGGTGTTTTGGTGACGTTTTATCATGTAATTGACACGAAACCAGAAGGAAAAAAAAAACATCTGAGAGTCTAGTAGAAGGATCATTTACTTGAAGATGTCAAGGAGATTGTCCGACTGGAGAGACGATGAGATTCTGGAACTTCTGTCGGTAAAGTAATGACAGTAGGTGAGAACGTATCTGACACGGACAATCTCCTGCAGCGTGCTACATGTGTAAAGGGGCAAGTCCAAGCAATGTCCAGACCTGACTTTCCGTAGTTCGTATGAGAAAAGGGCTTAAGAGAATCGCTGCTGTGCAACGTGGCAAAGGGAAAATAATTTGATGACAAATGGTTTATCTTCCCATTTCCCATCCACACCAGTTTTGTTGTAAATGTAGTGAGCAATACACTAGCTTTAATTCAAATTTTGATTTTGCATTCATTAGACTTTGGATTAGTCTTTCTTTTGCTCTTGGTCTTGCTCTTATCCACTGCTTAACTTTCGTCAAGTTTCAGTCTTGACCCGCACTTGACTCCCTTGAATCTTGATGTTGACTCAGACTTGACCATCTGTTGAAAGCCTGATAAATCAGGTGCATTCTAGTTCCAGTGACCTAGTAAAAATGAACCACGAAACATGTCTCACCGTTGATTCATCCATTGTGTTCCGAAAAGAATGTTATTTCTTCAGGATCACGTACACAGCTCAAAAGTTGTTTAAAAAAAAAAAAAGTTCACATTTACTCTGTAGCCTGCTGATTTTAATTAGTGGACATGTGGCCAAAAGGCCTGCTGTGATTCCCATTCCCTCCTGTCTGTGCTCAACTCAAATCTACATATCTACTGTAAGTGTGGATGAAGTGTGCTGCACTGCATCATGACAGTATGTATGGTCACTAAAAGGTTAATGAGCCTGAACGTTCTCTTCGGATCAAACAACGGGCCTGTCTACAGCTGCGCCGCGTATTATCCGCTGTGACTCTCCAGTCAATGAAGCGTAAAGCAAATGTGTTCAAGTGTCTGAGTTGAAAGGCGTGCTAGGAGATGGCCATGAGCCTCCCCTGGGCTACAGTCAGCCATGGCTTTAAACACAGAGGACCCCAGCTCTAGAGGGCCACCACGGGTAAAGAGACCTTTTTCACCTCTGTGTGTCCAGACAGGGTTGTTTCGGTGTAGGGCTTCTCTTTAGGGGACTTTGGTGGACCTTAGGGGCTTTAGAGAGGGAACTGATGGAGGACTCAATGATTGTGTTCCCTCCATGCTCCATGCTGAGCTACAGGCTAGTGGGCATTCATATGCAGATACAGGCTTCTGTTGTTCTATCTTGCACTGCTTTCACATCACTCCCTTTGTCCATGTGATTTAAGGGATTATTTTAAATAGACTGTCCAAGTGGCATTGAATAAACATGACAGCATTTTTTTCCTGCAAACAGGAGCTGAGAAGCTGATCCCAGGTCAGTGTTAAAAAGCCACGTCATTCTTTCCTGGAGAAATCCTTAGAACCTTGTACCTCAGAAGGGCCCTGAGAGTGGCACACTTTGAAGCATGTTTTAATGGCTCTCCAGGGTGGTGCTGAATAATAGCAAAGGACCTTGTTCTTCTGGAGCTGGCCAGCTAGTTAAAACCAATGGCAGCTGGACACACTTAGAGCTCAGTACCAGCGGCATTGCACCAGTGTCTTCTCTAATGTCTGTTAACAAGACTGATTAGATCACCTTCCTAATTCTCCTCTGTTTCTGTCAGACACTGTGGCCGTTTTTTTCTACAAATTGCTGTCTACTTGCATACTTTCATATCCCTTGTGAAATTTCATGTAAGGGCTGTCCACAGTAGGCTAAACAAAGAGTAAGAAATAAAAGAAGTTTAAGTGGATGCCTGCAAAGCTGCTGTGCTGGACTATTCTTTCTGAACCTGAGTATGGCAGCTGTTTTCCAACATTTCCAACTGCTCACTAACTCCATTCATTGTCCCATTGTGTTTGAAAAGCGCCACCACTGTGCCGCTGCCAAAGAAAACTTAAGATGACTACCAACCGCTGGCACTCACTTTTGTGGTGATGCAGTATTTGAATGGCATACATCAATGGAAGCATGGATGATTCCGTCGACCTCTTGCCTAAGAGGATCAGTGTGCGGTGGAGACTCTCTCGCACTCTTCACATTGCCCTTCATCCATAGAAGAAATTGCATTACAATTATTCCCAGTAAGCTGGTTAATAAAGCCAGAGATGTGGGTGTATGCAGTTTCATTGGTAAGTTGATTGTGAGTTTCTTAACCGGGAATCCACAAGTGTTGAGGGAAAAAAAACCCTCCAGATCTTGACACTTGCACCATCTAGGATTGATGCCTAGACCCATGACTATACACTGCCACACACTGTATACTTCCAAATTTACTGCAAAATAACACAAATGACTAATTATTTCAGTGCCAATTATAGCACTTGAAGCAGAAATAAGGCATCATAACAGCAACCTAGCTATGAATGGTTGGCTCTAACAGCCCAGATGTAATATTGCCAAATCTAAATCAAATTTTTCCTGAAACAGTTGTGGTTGTTTCCTAGACTTGGAGGGACTTTCCACAGCACTTTAAACACTGAAATGATTGAGTCCTGTAAAGGCACAATAGTCAGTTTAAAAAATAATAGTACAGTGTGTATGTATATAAACACTATATTGACAAAAGTATTCGCTCACCCATAGAGTCATTGAATTCAGGTGTTCCAATCACTTCCATGGCCACAGGTGTATAAAATCCAGCACCTAGGCATGCAGACTGCTTCTACAAATGTTTGTGAAAGAATGCCTCGCTCTCAGGAGCTCACTGAATTCCAGTGTGGTACCTTATATAGGATGCCACCTGTCCAGTCGTGAAATTTGTTCGCTACTAAATATTCCACACTCAACTGTCATTGGTATTGTAACAAAGTGGAAGCGATTGGGAACGACAGCAACTCAGCCATGAAGTGGTAGGCCACGTAAAATGACAGAGCGGGGTCAGTGGATGCTGAGGCACATAGCGCGCAGAGATCACCAACTTTCTGCAGAGTCAATGGCTCCAGACCTCCAAACTTCATGTGGCCTTCAGATTAGCTCAAGAACAATGCATGGAATGGGTTTCCATGGCCGGGCAGCTGCATCCAAGCCTAACATCACCAAGGGCAATGCAAAGCGTCAGATGCAGTGGTGTAAAGCACGCCGCCACTGGACTCTAGATCAGTGGAGACGTGTTCGCCATCAGTGACGAATCACGCTTCTCCATCAGGCAATCTGATGTACTAATCTGGGTTTGGCGGTGGCCAAGAGAATGGTACTTACTGCATTGTGCCAAGTGTAAAGTTTGGTGGAGGGGGGATTGTGGTGTGGGGTTGTTTTCAGTATAGTGTATATAGATATATAGATAAAGACAAGGATATATAGACAGACAGACAGACACATACACATACATTAGATTGCCTGATGGAGAAGTGTGATTTGTAACTCCAGAGAACACGTCTCCACTGCTCTAGAGTCCAGTGGCAAAGTGCTTTACACCACTGCATCCGACGCTTTGCATTCCGCTTGGTTAGGTAAGGCTTGGATGCAGCACCTCGGCCATGGAAACCCATTCCATGAAGCTCTCTGCACACTGTTCTTGAGCAAATCTGAAGGCCACATGAAGTTTGGAAGTCTGTAGCGATTGACTCTGCAGAAAGTTGGCGCCCTCTGCACACTATGTGCCTCAGAGTCCGCTGACCCCACTCTGTTATTTTACATGGTTTACCATTTCATGGCTGAGTTGCTGTCATTCCCAATCGCTTTCAGTTTGTTATACTACCACTTACAGTTGACTGTGGAATATTTAGTAGTGAAGAAATTTCACGACTGGACTTGTTGTACAGGTGGCATTCTATCACGGTACCACACTGGAATTCACTGAGCTCCTGAGAGCGACCCATTCTTTCACAATTGTTTGTAGAAGCAGTCTGCATGCCTAGGTGCTTGATTTTATACATCTGTGGCCATGGAAGTGATTGGAACACCCGAATTCAATTATTTGGATGGGTGAGTGAATACTTTTGGCAATATAGTGTATGTCCTCTGGCAATGTTAGTATAATGCAATCTTGGTATTTATCTACTGTCTCAGACCACTAGACCCTACGTATAGTGGATTATGAAGATGCTAAACACTCATGCCTGCAACTACCATTGATCAGC
The DNA here is from genome assembly GCA_028566355.1 of Doras micropoeus. NCBI lineage: Eukaryota > Metazoa > Chordata > Actinopteri > Siluriformes > Doradidae > Doras > Doras micropoeus. The sequence goes on along the minus strand of JAOUQY010000046.1, from coordinate 23,461,104 downwards.
ATTGATGTGTGCATCTTGTGTTGTTTATGACCCCTCCCACCTCTCTCATGCCATATGACATAAGGAACTGGATGATCCATACCACGACCACCAGACTAAGCAGCTGTTAAGCTACACTTGCTGCTACACTTATGTCCACACACAACAATTTACAGATTATCTCATCTTGGCTGATGTCCCTTTATTCATCTCAAGACATAATGTTCAGTACATACTGTGAATTATTAGATTGCAAATGTCCTGTCCATAGTCCTGAATCTGGTTTGCCTGTACATAATGATAGAATTCTTGAGTTTGAAGATTGACTGATTATTTGAATTACATGTATTAGAGTAAATTAAAATAAAAAACAAGGCCTAGGTCTTTCAGTACAAGATTAGGAACAGCATCACCATGCTGATTTAAACATCAGTTTGCCTTATTGTTCCAGCTGTAAAAATCCACCTCATGCACACAGCACATGATTTGTTTTCTAATATTTCATTATAAGTGCACCTAGGTGGTCCCTAGAAGTACAGAATCTCATTTGCAGTTGCTTCGCTCTGCATTTCCTCCGTTCTCTCTCTCTCTCTTGTCCCGTTCCCTCGATTCTGCACAGTTTTTAACCAAGTTTGGGGGTCAGTGGTTACATAGGTCATGTTCAATGTCTTTGATTGAATCTTGTTTTGAGTGAAGAGCACCGCCTTCAGTTTGTTTGAATTTGGGATTTCCATGCGTAATCCTCATCATCTTGCACTAATCTGAGGCCACTGCATTCTCATGCTAACGTTCTCATTGCCAAACCGACGTCACCTCCTCTCTATGCAGCAGCATTACTCTACAAGAGGCAAAGTCAGGCACGGAGGCATTGAAGCTGCTCGAGGGAGAGAGAGAAGAGGAGAGGTGGCTGATGGAGTTGTTTTGCTCCCTGAAATGCTGGACTGGAAAGACAAGCAGCTGAATGCAAGTGAAAATGTCTTTGAGAGCCTTTTTATGTGACTTGTGAAAAATGAGGCTTGAATGAGTCGCTTGTTTTGTCACTTTTCATGTACTTTATGTTTTGGAGAAGTTTTGAAGCGCATTCTTGTGATCTCCTTTATTCTCTTTATTGACCATTGTCCCTTTGATGTTAAGGAGAAGAAAGTAAAAGTAATTCAGCTTTTCGAAGATGGCCGATGACTTGGAAGTTGTGGTGGCTTATTGAAGCCTTTCAGGCTAGAACATTGCTCATTTCCATATCAGCTAAACAACTGAATATTAAGTCTAATAGATTTATGTGTTCAGCTGACCTTTAGTAGGCTCTTCCCTGTTGATTTGGTTTAATTTGGCATGATTGTGCTAGAACCTTGCTTGCTGTGGTCTGTAATGGTGTGAGATTTTCCATTTTTAATATTTTTGCCACAAGAGCAATGAAAGAGAAATGAAAAGAGATTGAGATGAAATGACTTTTACTTGCACACTAATAACAATACAGCACTTATTGTCATGTTTGAGATCACTTTTGCTTTGTGACACTGGAAGTAGCCATTAGAAGACGGTAAATTGTGGTCATGAAAGGATGCACATGATCAGCAACAATACTCAAGTAGACTGGCATTCACGTGATGATTGATTGGTATTAAAGGGCCCAAAGTGTACCAAGAAAACATTATGCACACCACCTCTACACCACTGACAAAAGGCAAGTTGGGTCCATGGATTTGTGCTGTTGGCACCAATTTCTGAACCTACCATCTGTGTGCCTCAGCAGAAGACAGATTCCAGTCTTCACCTGTCCAGGTTTGGTGAGCTTGTGCCCACTGCAGCCTCAGCTTTCTGTTCTTGGCTGACAGAAGTGTGGTTCTGCTGTTTTAGCCCATCTGCCTCAAGTTTTGATGTGTTGGGCATTCTGAGATGCTTTTCTGCTCACCACAGCTATACAGAGTGGTTACTGTAGCCTTTCTGACAGCTGTAATCAGTCTGTCTGTTCTCTCTTGACCTCTTTCATCAAAAACCCCCTCTGGAGAACAGCTGCTCATTGGATGTTTTTTCTTTATTGTAACATTCTGAGTATAGTCTAGAGACTAGTCTAGAGCAAAAAATAAATAAATAAATAAATAAACAAAGTAAATAAAGTTAATTAATTAATAAATATATATAGTACTGTGCAAAGGTTTTAGGCAGCTGTGGGGAAATGCTGAGAATTTCAAACATTCAAATAATAATTGTTTATTTTTATCAATTTACAAAATGCAAAGTGAGTGAACAAAAGAAAAATCTAAAGCCAATTAATATTTGGTGTTACTACCCTTTGGCTTCAAACCAGCATCAATTCTTATAAGTACACTTGCACAAAGTCAGGGATTTTGTAGGATTATAGTCAAGTGTATGATCAACCAAATATACCAAACAGGTGCTAATGATCATCAATTTC
>JAOUQY010000046.1:23438854-23458612 GCA_028566355.1 Doras micropoeus | reverse complement strand
TTCCTTCAAAAACTGTGTGCAAGTGTACCTAGAAGAATTGATGCTGTTTTGAAGGCAAAGGGTGCTCACACCAAATAGTTTATGGTTTAGAGATCTCTTCTGTTCATTCACTGCATTTTGGAAATTTATGAAAATAAACTATTAACACTTCCATTTTTGAAAGCATTCTTAGTTTACAGCATTTTTTCACACCTGCCTAAAGCTTTTGCACAGCACTGTGTGTATATAGTACTGTATGTGTTTGGGGTCATTGTTTTGTTGGAACACACAATTGTGTCCCAAGTTTCAACAGTTTAGCTGATGGTTTGGGGTGATGCTGAAGAATTTGGAGGTAGCCTTTCTTCCTCATTATTTTATACATAACGGTATGATTATGGAAGATGAGCAAACTTCGTAAAAAAACATTTTATTTTGTCTAAAACTTGTAAGGATAATTTTCAGAAATCCTTTCTAACTTCCAAAGTAATGAAGATGCCCTAGCCCTAGAGGTAAATGGCTAAAAAGGCTGTCTGTGTGAATAGAGTCTCAGTTTCCTGCATCCACTCATTGCATATGTTTCTTTGATTGCTGTACCCCACACGTCGCCGCATTAGTCATGCCTGTTCGAGACGTTGCTGCTGTCGGCATCATTACAGATGGATATCGGACAGTGTCACCTGACAAGGGAAGCGCGCGGGGGGGGTTGAGGAGTCTGGGATTGTTTATCTCTGAGGTCTACTGGACTCTTTTCTTCAGTGTTCCCTTTGTCATTTTGTCCTGTGTGCCACCCAGTACGAGGGACAACTCTCCCCCCCCTCCTCCTCCGTCCCTCACAATCATCCCTCCCTTCTTGTTTCTTTCCACATTAAAGTGGGTACTGGGGCTAATGATGCAACTGGGACCATTATAGGTGGGAAACTGACAGCTCTCCTCTCTCCTCTCAAAGAGTAGGAGAGCGACGGTGGGGACAAAAAGAAGAAAGCGCAGCAATAAATGGACTAGTCTTAAGCATTGCTTTTTTTTTCCAGGAGTAGAATCAGGTTTGGCTCAAAGGCCAGAATGAAATCCAGTAGAAAAAAAGGAAAAGACTAAAAAGAGAGGGGAGGCCACACAGAGAGGAAAGGAACATGAAGGCAGTCTATTTGAAGTCCAGCCGTTTGTCTGTGTATTGTGCCAGTGTGTCTGTAGGTGTGTGTGAGAGAGAAAGAGAGACTGGAATAAGTGATACAGTAGTGAATAGACTAGCCTGTAGTAAGAGTAGAGAAAGACCCAGCTTTCATATCAAGCTGGCCAATTAGGTTCTGAGATGCAGATGATGCGGCCAGGCTAAAAGGACCCAGCTGTTGTTATTAATATGCTGGCAGAGGCCCATTCTGTGCTCCAGACTAGTGGCATCTCCAACTAAACGCCAAGGCTCCACAGGTTCACATTAGTATTTTTCAGTGTTGACGCAGCCCAACAAATTCTCCATTTATCCAGTATTTCATTTTGAACATTCTTAGTAGCATTGTTGTGTATTAGCTTATTTGAATGGTACATACCATTTACTCAATACTTAATTACTCAGCCTGTCTCGCCATCTCTCTTACTCTCTTACTCTCTTTCTCTCTAACTGTTTTTAAAGCTGCTAGTTTCGTGTTACTGTGGGAGCAAATACTCCCAACCTGACGCACGTTGAAGAATATATAGTGCAGCTTTAAAAAGATGTAAGGTGCGTAAATGGAGCATAATTACCGTCTAGAGTAAAACTTAGTAAAATATACATACAGAAGGTGCAAAAGGTGCATGCTCGATGGTACTACTCCAGCAAGGTAGAGTTCAGCAGCCTGGTTTTCGACCTTCATAATACCAGGTTTGTGCATCTGGTTAAAATTCTACTCAGCTTGTCCCGTCACATGAGATACGGACGAGCCGTGGTCATGTCCTCATACGCTGTTTGACAAAAACTGCAAGTCTCCATAGCAGAGGTTGTACAGCACGTAAAAGGGGGCTGATGGGAGTTGCTGAAGTCTGAATTCAGTCTCCAGAGTCCACGTTAAGCCTGATCCCAGAACAGCTGACCGGCCAAACCATCTGACCACTTCTGGATTCTTTCCCTCCATTAATCAATTGTTCCCTTCTAGCAAAAAGACAGTGTAAAAATTTTCATTATCTCTAGATACAGCGAAGAATTCTAGCTTTTTGTTTTTGCTCTGCCTATAGCGTTAGACAGACTGAACGCGTCAGCGGATTTTCTAAAATGGTGTTCTCTCTCTACTTACTGTTGACTGCGTTTCTGTATTTTGGGTATGGAAAAGTAGGTCATGGAAACACAGAGAGACAGAGACAGAGACGGAGACTGAACAAGTTTTCCTGTTCATCCGATGATCCCGGTGTAAGAGTTCTGGGTCTGGATCTTTGAAAGAATTTCTATTTGTGTATGTTTATATTTATGTTCTGTTGTTTTCTTGTATTTAAAGTCAAAGTCAAAGTTTATTTGTCACGTACATGGTCATACAAAGTCCAGCCAACAGTGAAATGCTTTGACGACTGCTCATACACATTAATGCTAAGATATGAAAGATGTAGGAAAGAGCTATAAAAAGAAAATAGAACTATTTACAATCAATATATAATGAAAATATCATCAAAATATACACTAAAATGAAAATGGAAATAGAATAGTTAACAAAATATAATTCAAATATTAGCAAAATAGTCATTCAACCCTCTGTGTGTTTTAGACCAATCAGCCACCATGGGCAGGTTTTTTACGACTCAATGGCTTCTACTGGTTTTTTGTTCACTCTGGTACTCTAAAGGGTTCCTTTGGTTTGTCTCGCTGGAGGAACTTGTAGAAACTACAAGAGGTTTTCCCTTTTACAAAAGCTTGCAGGCTGAAATCCTGTAATGCCAGGTTCAGACTACATGGTTCAGCCCTGCTGTTTCTAGCTGCAAACAAATTTTTGAGGTAGGAGACAAAAAAAACAAAAAAAACAAATCGCTTCTTGTGCCTGTCTCCAACGGTCTTTAAGTATGAGCAGTTCAGAGACGCATTCTGACACGTCTCGGACCTGGCCGAGGCTCCCTGCTATTTTCGTCTGAAACGTATGAAATTATCAGCCCAAACTCCAGGAGGACAAGGAGGAAGCAGCTACAAAACAATACCGTAGCTGTGAGAAGGAAGGCGTGCACTGCTCCACGTTCTATGTAGACACAACAAATGCTAGAGGCAAAAAATATGAATGTCTGTTTTAAAATAAACTCAGAGCAGTATCGTTCCCAGGTCCAGAAGGAGAAGAGGTAAAGAGAAAGCATACAACACACACGACTTGCACAGCGAGCAGCTCCTTCCAGCTTTTTGTCTGGCTCCATTTTCAGAAAGTCACAAAAACATTTTCTCATGTTTTTTTTTTCCACTTTCAGGATAAGATAGGATACTCTGTCGGGGATCCCTCCCAGCTGACGGATCGTGTAATTTGTGAACCCTTGTCTGTGCTCAGATGTGTAGTGTGCACACCACAATATCACCTAGGTATCAGATTACAAGTAAGACTGTTGTGTGATCAGAGGGATTTTTAAGCCATGTAGTCCGAACCTGGCGTAAAAGGCCGGACCTGATAACTGTCCGAGGAGCCGAGAGAAGAAGCTGACTATGTTAGTTGAGTATAAGTTGAATGACTTAAGGAGGAGGAGGAGGCATGTTTGATTGTAACAGCAAAGAAACTAATCAGATTAGCAGCTTGTACTGTTTGTCTGACCACACGCTTGGCCACTGATCTACCTCCAGATACAGACAAATGACAAAGGAGACAATAATCATAGTGACTTAGTAAGGAGTCGCTCTATAGATTCTCCGAGTGTCTGAAACTGGAGGGATAAGCACCATAGTTCTGTTGAGCTGATATTCTGCTATTTAAATGGTGTTCTGATGATGTAGTTAAGAGGTCTGTCTAACAGATCTGGTCATTGTGAAGGCCATAGCATATGATTTACACTCACCAAACCATTCGGTGAGCCCTCAGAGCCCTGCTGATGAGGACATCCTGGAAGAGACGCCTCCCACCAGAATGGAAATGTTCCTTCCTAGGATGAAGGTGATCAGTCAGAATAACTTTGTATTCTCTCCAAGACCCTAAAGGTTCCTGAGATCATAACCGTGCCAGTAGATTTTACACGAATGTTTCAACTGTATGTATATAGATACACTAGATATAAATCTATCTATAAAAACAACACAGTAATGTCTCCAAGTTGTTTCTTTCTCTGTACGCCACGCACCATGTTTCTGTCCAAGTTGATGGTCATGGCTATCCTGATACACGCTGGCTTCTGGACACATTGGAGGTTGAAGTGGAACAGGAATTGCACTGCTGCCTCTACAGAACTGTAATATGGGACTGTGTTCCATCACTGTAATATCCCTCGTGTAGACATCGTTCGTGATATGTTCATTCCGGTGCCCCTTGGGTCGCTGCGGTCTGTGTGTGTCCAATACTGTCGGCATGTAGCTGCTGACAGGTTTATTAAAAAAAGAGCGTGGCAGACAGCAGGCGAGCTGGCCACGGGCCACCGAGATCTGACTACCGCTGCTCCGAGAGCTTCACCACGCCTGCGCTCTCTCGCTCCCTCTGTCGGGTCACGCCTGTACCGTTTTATCAAACCGGACTCTTTTTCAGAGCATCTTCTCCCTCCAGGCTGTATTCCCTGTGGCACATTTGGTGATGCATGTACAGCTAATCCAGGCGAATGAAGCTACTGTCTGGCACTTTGTTTGCACCGTATGGCGTATTCGGGTATTTTGAGAACTGACTGGTAATCAACAGTTAGCGCGCCTGTTCTTTGAAGATTCAGGTGTGGCGTTTGCATTGCAGCGTTGTTTAGGAGGAGTCAGATGGGTGGCGGAGGTTCTGTCATGTGGCTCATTAGCAGAAGGCTAATAATGTTATCGTAATCATTAGAAGTCACAACAGTGGCCATTTTGGGAGTTGCTGTGCCTGCTGTTCTTCCTGTTGAGCCTGTGTGTGTGCCCACTGTGTGTGTGTGTGTGCCGGTGTGGGAGGTTGGCATTAAACCTAGACATTACCTCACCCTACTGGGCAGACGGCCCATGACGATGCTCAGCAGGCTGCGGGAGAGAGCGGGGGGGAAAAAACTCAATACCTGGTGATTATCTACACACACAGACACTCACCGTCTCCCTCTTTCTCTCTCTCTCTCTCTCTCTCTCTCTCTCTCTCTCTCTCTCTCTCTCTCTCTGTCTCACACACACATCCGCAGATGTCACATTCCTTCCTTACAGATGGCAATTTTCAGACACGCGCACACCCGGTCTCCTGGGATGAGTGTGAAGATAATTTGCCACAGCGTGCAGGCTTTTGGTGGGAGATGAGTCAGGTAATGGAGAGTGCTTGAAGTCGGCCCTCTCCCACATTAAACCTGCAGATTATCCGTGTGATGGCCCTGCGCCTGTGTCTCGAAGCCTGCTCCCCCAGGCCCTTTTATACGCACACCTACAAAAGGTCATTACTCACTATTTATACATAGTTTCCATGTGTACATTTCAGTACTTCAGTTCCTGACACTATTCTCTAAGGATTGGATCGATACACATGGACATTAGAAGAGATTTCAGCAGAGGGCAGAGGTATACAATTAAAACTAAGCTCCGGTTACATACGGTTCCTTGTTTACAAAAGTCCAGATATGCAACTAACTTGACTAAATGGTGACAGTGGTAACCGTTAAGCGTTATCGATTAGTTCATGGTTATAAATAAGACGACTCAAAGCCTGGTGTTTCATACTACTACATAATGTTAGCGGTTTCGCCCCGTTGACTTTGAATAGATAGACAGAATAGATAGAAACAGATGGAAGAGTATACACATACTTACATACTTCTTTGGTTTTTGCCATTAGTTCGCTTTTATTGACACCAGAGAGGGTCAATAAAAGAAATCTATAAAAGTCTCCTTTTTCTGACCCAATGTCTCAAGCTGATCTGTAGCTCTGACGAGCCGCCTTTAGCTAAATAATTTACATGAATGCATGTGATTGGACGAACCACAGCAGACCACCTGCTACAGAAGCCAGGATGGTTCGTGTTTAGAAAGCTAGATTCGACGAATGACATGCATTTATCAGCTCTGCTATAGTAATTCGTTGTGCTCGGTTCAGCCTGATATTTGATCTGTTCTGGGTCTGGACCGTGGTCTGTCTAGCGGACGACCCCCTGCGTAGCCGGTGTAAAACAGCAGCTCGGTGAAAGGTCAGAACCTCTACAAATGATGTTTGTTTCAGGTGCACTCATTATAATTTGATTATTGGCAGAGACTTGAGACACACTGGGTATGTGTCGCTGTGAACCATATCCGAACACGGGTTACGCGTAATGAGGATCGCAGCGCCGTGTAAGCCTCAAAACCGCTTTGAAATGCAAGTCAGGTTAATTAGCCATTTCATCTCGGGTGGTGTTCTAGTCACGCTAATATTCATGTCAGCATCTAAAGCAAGGAAATGACTTGCCCAGTGTTCAGTAGTGAAAAGCCTTGACATGAGCATTAGTATTGTCGCAATCTCCCTGTGTGACTCCCGGTGTTGGGCACCAGGTGGCGCTGTGCCTCAGACAACCTAAACCGAACAGAAGGGCCATTTAGAGGTTACATAAGAAGAAGAAGAAGAAGAAATCTTTGTGGTGCTAAAAATGAAATCTGATCCAATGTGTGTGGATCGTTTACAATCTGCAAATATCTTCTCTTGTAAATAGAGTGAGGATAAAATATAGAAATAAGGGTCAGTAACGTTAGTGTTGTGGTGTCTTGCTTTTAAATGATTTCAACTATTTTCATTGAATCAGTACAGAACAGCATGCTATCTAGAGGTTTTGTCTATTTGAATATATTAAAATGCATTGTGGAGGGAATGTGAAAACCAGCCACAACAACATTAACATGCACAGTTTGTCCAGCACTAGCTTCCCTTGGGATGTTGCTTCAGACACCCATTCAAACCCTGAGTCATGACCCCTACCTCTCCACCTCCCCCATGTCTGGGGCGTATGTGCGCGTGTGTGTGTGTGTGTGTGTGTCTGTCTTGGCAGGGGACATGACTTCCAGACAAGACGTCAGACAGATAAATGTCAGCTTGTCTCCCTGTGGGATGAGTGGGTAAAAGGGGGGTGAAGAGCAGGATCTAATCGTTTAAATTTCATCTTGACATCTGGGATTGGACACCATAGACAGCTGAAGGGTTCCTAACAAGCATGTATATGAATCGACTACATGCCATTCCTAAACCAGAGCGCTTTAGAGATAACGTATTAACGAAGAAGGAATTCTGGGAAACGGGTCTTTTATCTCGTGCATTTCTTTCTTTGTTGCTGTAATTGCTTAGAGTAAGGCAGGAACCAAGAGATAAAGATTTTGGAAGCCAATTGTTATTTGTCTTCATTTCGATCAAACAGAATAATTTCACTCAGAATTATATCATTATAAGAATTTCAAAAAGCACTGATGGGAATTTGACAGTTACTTAAACCCACGTGTCTTTTATTTTTTTTCCCCCACAAATCATTGTTTGGTGCTTTAAAGTGAGTTTTTACAGTTAAATATGAATGAATGAAAAGAATGAACTTTTGAACATGTTTGAATGAATTAGACAGGCACAAGCGATCCTCCTGCTGTCGTGGTTTTTATAGGTGTGTCCGTGTATATGTGTGTGTATATGTGTGTGTGTGTGTATCTGTGTATGAGAGAGAGAGAGATCTCGCTGTGGCCTGGTGCAGTTACAGATGAGTGTAGTTAAAGAGCTCAGACAGGGAGCATGTGTGCTTCACCCACACTCAGACGGCGGGGTCACCCCAAGGTCACGCACCATGTTTCTCCCACAGACCGCCTGTTTGGTTGTGTCTGGTGTGAAGTAACACAGCGGCTGCGTCCTAAACCGCGCGCTCCAGTGCGTCAGAAAGGTTACCTGTGGTAATCCCGGGGCGCTGATTTTTACCCGGACCCCTAAACGGGGGTGCACTGGGATTCAGAAGGAACTTTTTTCGACGTGCTTTGTAACCGAAGCGTACTAGTTTGAGCCAGTCGTTAGTGCAGTAGAGCGTGCGGTTTGAGACGCAGCCCAGCCATCCTAAACTAAAACCCACCCCCATACAATCTCCGCTCCCCCCTAACACCCCCCTCCTCTCCCCTCCCCTCCGCGCGCGCCTGGCGGAGACACCAGGAAGTGGGTGTTTTTTTTGTTTTTTTTAAGGACGCGGCCGCCCACCCCTCGGGATTGTAGTGCGCGAGACGGCGCTGTGATATGAGTAAGGGCAGGAGCAGGGTTACACAGTCTGTCTGCCAGCACGCATTCAGCACCAGCACACTGGCTCGCCGACGAGTGCAACGAAACGGAAGTAAGAAACGTGTTCGCCGCTAGCAGAGGACGGGGATTGTTTTTCCCCCCGGAGCGAGTATGTGCTGAAGACGATGCGAGTGGCGCGGAGAGCCGGTGGAAGTTGTCGGTGTGCCGAGCTCCATGCAGAACCAGAGCGGAGCGGCTAGCGGAAGCGGCTACGGCTCCAATGGCGCCTGCGTGTGTAACTGCACCGGAGCCCAAGTTCAGGGAATGGACATATGTGAGTGTAAAAAGCGTTTCACTTCCACGACCGCTACCAGCATTAAGAGCAGGCTTTGAGCGTGTGTGTGTGTGTGTGTGTGTGTGTGTGTGTGTAGTTAAGACAGAGTTAAGTTAAAAGTAAAGTGCACATGATGCCGCACTGACCCTACAGCACTAATGTATAATGTATACACTAATGTATATATATATATTCTATGCATTGGACTTGTACAGACAGCAGACAGCCGAGCAGCAGTCTGATCTGGTGTTTGGACAGTGATTCATGTCTTCAGTGTCTGTCTCCGGCAAAGCACTACCTCCTGAGCACCCTGAATATACACAGAATATTAGTGTAATGTTTCACCACAGTGTTTCTCAGGGCAGCACAGACCCCAGAGTCTCAGATATGGATCAGAGGGAAAGTGCAGTGTAAATAAAGATGTGTGGTTGATGTACTTTAGGAATACTCATTCTGGTTCTGGGACTCGTAACGTTTTTGATAGGTTGTATACGGCTCCGATTCTAGCAGCATCAGACCTCAGAGTAGCTTGAATTCAGGTCTAGGACAGCTTTAGCTCTGGATATTCCAGGTTAATGACTAAGCAGTCTGGATAAGAGCGTCTGCCAAGTGCAGTGAACGTAGATGTGATTTTTTGAGATAGATAGTCTTTGGTCAAGACTAGTCTTCTCTGTTTGAATTGCTTTCTCTGTTGCATGTCTTGTCCCATTTTTCCTTTTTGCATTTGTCCTTCTTCAGGATCCTGGCGTTTGCCTTCATTGCGCAGCAGAAAAGTTCTCTTGTCTGAGCAAACGGCAGCCGTAGACGTAACGGTACAGCCGGCTGGAATTCAAATCGCAGTTCGGGTTAACGCTCTGCTTCTAACAAGTTCTCGTTTCGACGGTACAGCCTCACACAGGGACATGCAAGTCTTATTATACAAAGAAAATCACGTGTGGTTGATGGGGTGAAGGTTTTATTGGAGGATGTCGTTTTAACAGGGTTCTCGGGAGGCGGCGAGTTGCTGTAAGTTGCTCTCGGTAGGTTTTCCACCACAGGAAAGTCTTCACAGCGGATGACTTGTTGTGTCTTGTTGAGTTTCCGACAACACAATTCGCTTTTTTTGTTGTTGTTGTTCTTTGGGGGCAGGGGAGGTTTTTTTGGGTTTTTTTTTTTTACTTCAGCAGAGGAATGTGTGAGGCTGGTGAGAGAATGACGGTTTATAGGTGTTGTAACCGGTCTTGCAGATGTTTCATAACATTTAGTATGACTACAAATGGTTAAAAAGCATGACGTTCTTGCAAACCTTTAAAAAAAATATATATATATATATGATGGAAAAATAAAGAGGGAGAGGGATATTTTTTTAATAACAGCATGTCCTGAAGTGTTTTATTCCTTCCTTATTCCATAATTACTTTCAGACATTTCAGTGCAGGATGATGTACTGAAATCTGGTGCATGGCTCAGTTCAGTACTGTAAACCAGTTCAGTAGTAACACTACCCCGTGTTACACGTTCTGGGAAGGTTTTCCGAGTCACGTTTCATCCAGTCAATATTTGACAAGACGTTTCCACGGTTCGATAAGCCCTGTATTGGTATATAGTAGCTTTCTTTAGCCATGCATTGTTGATAAGTGGACATGATAAATCAAAAGAAATAACTGTACATTAGCCAGCTGACTAGTAAAGAATAGAAATGCAGTATTTGCTTACCAAATGATTAGTCATGCAGCTCTTGCTACATTAAAAAAAAAAAAGAAGCCGCTGTAATGAGTAGCTAGGTTTACTTCCGCGGTGATGGCTTGGGTCTGCGCTGCAGTGTGGTGTGTGACTGTGTTTGGTGAAAACAGCCTGGAGATCCAGTGACTATTATTGATGAGTCAGAGTGCCAGTCAATGTGCTCCATCACTAATCTAGCCATTGTAGCTCTGCTGGAGGTCTAGAAGCAGTGCACGGATCCTTTTTCTTCTTTTACGTACTCTTTTTTTTGGTGAATTGGTTGTCAAAGGTTAGACCAGGTATAAGATAGAGGCAGAATCAGAGACAGTAGTTGTTGTTGTTGTTTTTTTTTTCCTTTCATGTTGAGATTACATTTGTCCACCTCTTGCTTGTCTCCTCTATCTGTACTTGCTCTTTGGAAATGTAACTGGTGAACTCTCTTCCAACCCTGTTCCAGCATTCTCAAATGGAGGAGTGTGGTTTCCACCCACTGAGGTCATGCATGCAAGTTCAGCTAGCGGTCATGGACAAATGTTTTAGAGAAGTGCAGAGTTTTTTTTTTTTTTGCTTCCCCTCCCTTCTCATCTCCAGCTCGCTCTGTTTAAACCGATCTTTCAGACGTTCCTCAATGCTGTGCTTGCCCTCAGGAGAATCTTCATGCATTTCGCACTTCCTAACTAAATAGACGTAACAGAAACAAAGAGAGACTATGGCATTTTTTTTTTTTCTCATGAAGCTTCGGTGCTGATTGTTTGACTCTGCAGACTCGGCAAGCCGATGCAGCAACCTGCGAGTTTGTACAAGTAACTCTGTCTGTCATGAAAGCACCTTTCAGTTCTGGTCAAACACCACATGCCATGCTGTGTTACCAAGAATGAAGACTTTCCCAAAATAGAATTCAATTTGTATGGGTGAGGAGTATATAATATAATATAATATAATATAATATAATGATAAGATTTAGTCTCGTGGGTAGAAAAGGGATCTGCTTCGCTTTTTTAACATTCTCGTCTCGGTGTATCGGATGCTGTCGCAGAGAGCTGAAAGTGTCTCTCAAAGCGATGCAGTTTCTGGCTCTGGAGGTGTGAGATCTTTTCTGAAGCTACCGATTGGCAGAATGTGCACTGTACAGAAAAACTCCGAACTCGGAAACCTGGGAGTAGCTTTAGTGATTAGTGGTTTTCGCTAATGTTTATTAATTCAACCAGCAGTAATAGTTTCAAAAAGCTGCGCGATCACCCACGTCAAGCAGAAGAGCGCTGGGTGGCATGTTGGCACCAGAGCTCAGTGGCAGAATGCTCATTTGAGCCAGCCATCTGATTTGTGTCATTCATATGACTAATATGAACAAGAAGGACTATGGCCCCTCTTACCATCATATGGAAATCACCAGACTAAACAAATGCTCATTTGTGTTTCTGCCAGCTTTGAGGGGGGCGGAAAAAAAAAGCAATTTGCTTGAACAAAGAGACAGTCAGATGGAAAAGAAAGTGTAGGAGTTGAGCATTGGTGCATAGACAGGCTATAACTTTTGGTGCTTTAGGTTTAGAGGGTTTTTTTTTTTTGTAATATATTGAAATGTTACTCCGAGCAGCGAGCGGTGTTGTAATGTACACGCATATATCTCATGCTTCTGAGTCAGCGCACATGCAAAGAGTAATCAGCACGGGAAAACCGCTTTCTGCAGACAAATTTAGCGTTCAGTGGTCAGGCTAAGTCGGCTGGCCGCGCGTCCGACGGGTAGCTAGCTGATTTCTTTTCAGAAAGAAATGGCTACGTCGGTCTGTATCACTCTTCTGGAGCTGTCACTCTTTTTGCAAGAAAGCCAAGCTACAATTGAGCCTTGTTTCAAATCTGGTCTTTGGCGCAAAAGATAACAAGAAATGATGTTAAGACTTTCTGAGTCTTAGAAATGTTTCTTTGTCAGCACTGTTTTTGTAGCTGGACCTTCTTTCAATATCTAAGGTGGAGACTTGATGATGTGTCTGTCCAAACAACTTAAGCCCCCCCTCTGGCATTATTCCCCTTTTTTTTTTTTCTTTTTTTTTTTCTTTACCAGATGACTCACACTCAAACCTACAGTTTTATGTACACCATGTGCACGGCTGAAGTATTTCTTTCAGTATCGCGAGTCCTTTTATATCTCAGGCGGATGTGGTATCAACATTAGAAAAGATGAAATGGTATCATGCCATCTCTTGTACTGCTAGCTTTAATGACCGAGCTTGTTTTATTCTTAATTATTTCTTTCTTTCTTTTGTTGCTGCCCTTTCCTTTTGCATTTTTCTGTTCAGTAGACGGCGTGCGCGGCACCTCTTTGCATTTCTGCTACTTTAATACAACCAAGCCGTCTCATGAAGTGCTTGTTAATTATCTGTTGAGTTGAGAGCAGAGAAAGAAGTGAAGACGTACGGTCAATGCATATTGAAAAGGAGAAGCGGTGCGGCTGCGGTTGAGAAATCTTCAAGCATCTGATGAGGTTTGAAATCCGCAACTGAGAACTATACGTGCATTCTTGTGAAAGCTCTTTTGTGCTCCAGATTAATACGGGCGTACAGCGGGCTGTCGGTGGCGAATTTCGAACGTACAGTTACTGACATTTCACACGTAAGCACACTGGAGCAGTAAGAAGCCCATTATGGCTCGGTAGTGCCTTTTTTCTCTTGATGGACAGAAACTCAGCTGGGCATCTTTAAGATGATGTCTCTGTTCCTTTCTCAGTGTAATTGATGGCAAGCGCTCCTGTGTGGAGTGGAGGCTGCTGTTTGGCGTGCTGGGTGGCATGGCCTCTTCCCACTGCCAGTGTTTGTGGCATGGCCGTACCGCGGGGCTGGAATCGGCTGCCCGCCCCTCTGATACCCAGTGGGATGCCAGTCTGTTAGCGTGTTTTTCTCCGTCCCACTATGCCACAGGGCTTTGATTTGTAGCACAAAGACCACCTGTGTGATCCAGCCTTCTAAAACAGTAGACTAGGAGTCTACCTCCCCCAGCCTGCGAACACAAAAAAATGCACGTTTATCACTGGATGACAGAATGCCTGTCTCAAATGCGCTCGTATCCACATTCAGAGCCTGTCAAAACACTCTTCTTGTCTTGTCAGAGTGATGTGGCGTCCATGGATGTCCTGCCAAACAGAATAAGCATTTACATGGTGTGACTTAGCGTATGCTCTCTAGGTATCATGAGTTTCTTGAAGAAAATTAAACCGGTTGAAACCAAGTAAACAGACGGATTTAGTGAGGCTATGATAAAAGAGGTGCATTTATTTATTATGTACAGGACTCGTAGTAGTGTGTGTGTGTGTGTGTGTGTGTGTGTGTGTGTGTGTTACTGATGATAATGGATGGTTTGTGTGAAGTGCTACTCTTACTAGAATGTGATTTATTAATGCAATGGCTGTGTTTTGTTGTCCAGATGAAACTCTGTGTGCCAGAAGGTAATCCTGCCCCCCCGCCCCCCTTCTCTATCTGTCTCTGTTTCTCTCTTCCTTTCTTTCTCTCTCCTCTTTTTTCTAATACAAATACTAGAATTAGGGCATCATTCAAAGACAATACAATCATAGTCATTCTTGCTGGAGCATCGTGAGAATTCTTCAGCTTTAATGGTTCCAAACCTGATTTTTTTTTTTTTAACAACGATTAAGCCATACTGAAATTTGGCTTTGTTGTACATATTTTATTAGCCGGTGTTGTTCTTGGCCTTGCAGTCCTTCTATTGTGTTGTGTTGCTCTCGTGATCAATAAAAAAAAATTGTACCCAAAATTTGACATGATGGCTAAGCACACGGTGCAACATTCCTAAGTTAACCTGCATATGTAAGACAAGTCTTACACACACACACACACACGGCTCATGTCTGGCACTCCCTCGCTGTGAGTGGCCCACTGTCTGGCAGCTCTCAGTCAGCTGCGCTCTGCCTGCTGACAGTAAAAGGGCTGATTGATTTGCTGCGCTGAACACTGGCCGCCGCTGGCATCACGGGCTAATGCTTCTCCCAGCACCCACTCTGTCTGACTCTTTATCTCTCCGAGCTTTATGGAGTCTGCACATAGTTTTTGAGTCTGCCCTTGTTTCTTTGCTTCAGTCTCGCTCCCTGATTTTTTTTTTTTCTCTCTGTGTCTGCATCTGTGTGAATGTGTGTGTCTGTGTGCCATGTCAGTGTTCAGTGTCTCTGTGGGTACGGATGCTGAGGGCTGTGTCTCCATGGCAATGATGGCAGCTGGATAGGCTGTGTGAGTGTGAGTGAGAGGGAGAGAGGATGGCATTGCCAGTGGTATCTAGGGCAGGACAGGAGATCCAGTATCCAGCAGTGCCACTTCACTGAAGATCTTGTTCCTTATTCATTCTGTCTGTCTAAATGAAAGACAGGGCTGAAGTGCCAAACCCCATCTTCCAGCTCTGATCTCTCGCTCTCTTGCTCACGCTCTCTCTCGCTCTCAGGGCCAAGCTTTTTTGTGTGTGTGTGTTTGTTTAACCATGCCCTTCCAAGTCATTTTGTAAACCGCTCACATGTATTCACTATTTGACCAGGGACAAGCAGTTTAATGGAAATTTGAACCTGACCAGAAAGCTTCTCCCTGTGCAGGTAATGAATCGTATTCACCCCTGGGTTGATTACAAGTTTAGTTTGGACTGTAGAGGGCAATTAGGCTAAGAGCTGCAGGTCCACTGTGAAATCAGCCTGTGCAGGAATAAGAGGATTTCACAGTCTGAGCTGGGAAAATGTGCGGCCTGTTCTGTCTGATCACTGACGCTTACTCAGTCTAACCCAAACTTAGCACTAGCTGTGCTTCTAAAAGCTGTTGGACCTGCTGTATTGCTATATCAGGAGATCAGTCATGACGTCTTCATAGAAATGTAGTGAAGTCTACAGAAGCATGCATGTGTACTGATTCCTTTTTTTTTTTTTTCAGTCTGAGTCATAGCATAAAACAGTACCATCTACTAATTGTTTACTACAACCGTTTATATTTTAATGCACATGAGTCATGGATGATGATTAGGTCATTAAGAAACCCCTTCCTTACTGCACATCATGAGTCTGGCAATACTGCCATAGTGTCGAAATGTTGGAGCTTACAGATTTCACAGGGCAGACTCACAGACAGACGCATATATACACACGCACACACACCCCTAGGGGGTAATTTAGTATCTCTAATTTGCCTGACTCCATACAGAGAGGAGTAAAGTCTCCTGGCCTTTTTGCGGTCTTGTTGTGAGGCAACAGTGCTACCCACTGTGCCACTTTGCATTATTAGTCCCATTCAAATGTTGGGATAATTCTTTAATTCTTACGAACTGATAATGGGACGTTTAGCGGTTCAGACCCCAATGCTCAATAGCTCTACTTCCAGTTGTGCATAACAAAAGGTTAAAACATTCAACTGCTAGAAGTAAAGGTTGATGAGGCTGATTGTCCTGTTCACCACTGTGTAACCCATCTTTTTGCATTTTACCCTCTACTGCCTAGCACAGTCACCACTCCATCAGTAGCTTTAAATCCATTTGTGTATCTTAAGCGTGTCCACGCCTTGCAGGCAGTACACGATTAACATATCGTCTAGTTCACTCTTTGCTAGGCAGAATTCTGTTAATTCTAGTGTGCAAAACAGCTTGAACGACTTTGTCTCTCGCTCTCTCTCTGTCCTGTTTCTGTCTTGTTTTTGTAATCATTTCCTTTCTCTCTAATCTCTGCTCTCTTTCCTTGCATCCGCTCTCATGGCCTAAATTTGGAGAAAACACTGTTTGTCTGCTCAGATGCTGTACTGCAGGCAATTTTGTGCCATGTGTTCCAGCCGTGCTGTTCAGACAGTACACTCAGTCTGCTCAAGAAGATAATGCTTCTCTGTTTGACGCTTTAAAACATGCCCTCTGCAGACCCAACAGTTCCAAAATGGTCCGTGTCTCATGGAGCCTGAGGCCTGCGTCAGCCACGGCGTCTAGCCTAATCAGATTGGGCTTGCATTCTGGGGCATGCTGGGATATCGCAGCGCCCTCTCTAATGCCATGAGCTGTCTGGCTGCCACAGATAGGCCGCCATTGTCTCGCTTTACCAGACACTCTGCCTGTATGTCTTGGTAATGCCAGGGTGTGCATATATTAAAGGTTGTTTGTTGTTGGGGTATTTTATTTTGTTTTGTTTTTTTTTTTGCATATTGCAGACTGTTGTCCATGTAATTGGTGTGTGTGTGTGTGTGTGTGAGAGAGAGAAACCTTTTGAATAGTGGAAAGGTGAATAGTGTTGCCATATCACTTAGTGTCCATTTTGAACCACTTGAGCCTTCTTCAGCGGCTGACCATGATGCAATTCTGTGACTGTGTTCAAGACCCTCTGTACAACAGAACAGTAATTGTTCCTGTTCTGCGTTTCTCACCCAGTCAGCCTTGCGCCTGCACGCTCCTGCTGTAACGTGCTTCCATCCTGTGGTCAGAACCAGAATTGCATTTTCCCGCAGCCCTTTTCTTAACGGAATGATGATTAAACCTGATTGTTGCTGTGTGTGCATCTGTAACCTTGTAATAAAATTTCCCCCTTTCTTTGTTTCTCCGTCTTCCCTTCCAGCTGAATTGGAGTTTGTGCAGATAATAATCATAATCGTGGTGATGATGGTGATGGTGGTGGTGATTATCTGTCTTCTGAACCACTATAAACTCTCGACGTGGTCCTTGATGAGCAGGCTGGGCCAGGCCAGGAGGCAGGAGCACTCTCTGCAGCCGGTAAGACATCCACGGTGCTCCGTCTCTCACTTCCAGTTGAAGCATGTGTATTAGTGGCTTACTGTCAGCCATAAAAATGACTCAGCCTCATTTAATCAATATGGTGTGCGTATAGATCTGGACAGTGTCTGGAAAATGTAGATTTGCCTTCCAAAACATTGCACTAGACCATCATTAAACAAAAAATATGCACAAGTACTAGCCTACTTATTAGAACCTGGAGGCAGTATTGGGTTAGAAGCATTGGCAAAGTAAACTCGAAACCTGACAAGCTGGCCTGACAAATATGTCGCCTCCAGCTATGGGATTCGATTAAGGTGTACAGTTCTGTTTCGGCAGAGCCCGAACGTGGCTTTAAGCACTATGTGTTAGCCAAAGATCCCATTTGCCGTTGTTTCTGATAAATATCCGCAGTACTCTCACTCTGAAACATGCCTTAATGATTAAATTTAATCATTTGTCTAGACTCTAGTGAAGAGCCAGACATGCACGCTGGCTGCTGCAGCGTGCGGGAGAGGCAGATAAACGTCTGAGTCGCTTTCATTTTTATTCATAAGGGGAGGGGGTGGACTGAGGGGGAGAGTGAGAGCAGAGACACTGTCTGGAGGGAGAACACAGTCTGGTGCACTCTGCTGCTTTGATTTACCACACGCATGTTAATGCCGGGCATTAGTATTAGCGCATAAACAAGCAGTTTGAGGGTTTTTTTTTTATTAGTATTTTGAGCTTTGTCTGGATTTAGAGGTTCTTTGTTTCTACCACAAGGCATACCCATAACAGTGACACTGCAATAATTTCACCGCATGAATACTCCATGAGTCGTTAACCCGCTTCCCGAGAAAGTGACATTTTTCTTCGCTTTTTCACGTTTGATGAAACGGATCAGTTTCGTGTTGAAACGACGTTAACCGTACAATTAATTCTGTAATATCTGTTGTATTGTGCTGCATCTTATTTAAAACTGCGTTTGTCTCTCTCTTAACCTTCTGTCTCTGCTGCTAGGAGGGATGTTTTTGGCCATCAGACAGTGGATCCAGACAAGGAGCTTCAGAGGTGAGACCATTAACTGTGTGTGTTTGAGTGGGGGTGCAGCTTGGGGTCCTTATTTGGTGAGGTCAGGGGGAGGAGAGGGTCAGTGTCTGAAGCAGGGCCTCTCTGTTAATCATTGCACATGTGTCTCTCTGGGGGTGTGCAGCACATTTCCCCAAGTGCACATGGCTTTGAGTGTCCCTGTCTGGATGCCTGCGTCTCTCACTGCGTCATTAATCACCGGCTTTCTCCTCTGGCAGCGTCTAGACAGCTGTCTGAGAGACGAGACACTTTGCCTCTCACTCCAAATTGCCCCTCATTAGCCACCCTGGCTCAACCTAAAATGCAGCCCCATAAAACAAAGCTGTTTGTCTTATTGGCTGGTCAGCATGGAGATTTCCCACAAATGGAATAATTTGATTGTGCGTAAATGCACGCCATCTTTCTCTAGGTTATTTAGTAGCATTGGAACTGTCTTCTCTTGCAAACCTTGTGCTTAAGCTTCTCAGATTGGAGATGTAGGCTTCAGATGATGGCAGTCCCATCAATTAATGAATCATTCTCAGCCCACTGTGTGAATGGTGTTAATCAGATGTAAATGTTCTTTGCTTTTTTTTTGCTTCTAGAGCCTCCATTTGTTGCACTGTTTACTCTTTTTTGTGTTCAGTGGCTTTTCTTGCTTGAATTAATTCTCAGGCTAATAACAAGCCATTAATCAGCTGATCCAGAGTCTTGGAGCAGGGAAGACATTAACAGGGAGCAGGAAAGGTTACTTTAGCACAAAAACTTTAGGTCAGTGAGTGTGTCTGATATTACCTTATTCTGTAACTCTTCCAGAGAGACACTTAATAACTAATGAGAACAAGAATACTGTGTCTTTGGATCCTTAAATAACTTCATTTTTCTAAAATTACATTATGCACAGTTAAAGGCCTTGGGTATTCCGTTGCCTTAGCTTTAGGAGACTGGCAGCCTCTTAAGATTTCCCAGGTTACAGTGTAGTCTTAAGCACTGTTCGTTCATTTGCTTTGTCTGTGTTGATGAGGAAAGCAAACAGTTTAGCCAGATTATTTTCTCGGTTGTCTCTGTCTGCCCCAAGTTTATTATTCAGGCAGACTGGAAAGTAAAATAATTATGAAAAAGAAGCCAAAGGACTAAAAGTTTTGGCTTAATAAATCATATAAAAATATATTTTTTATAAATATAAATATATTTTGCAATTTCCAACAATTGTTTATATATTATTCGTGTCTGCTTTGTTCATTTCTCCATTTGTTTCATATTTTTGCTGTATTTATTTATACACATTCAGGTCTTTAGGTATTTGTATTTTTATTCATTTATTTTGTTTTCTTTCTGAATTTATTTGCTTTATTTGTGTTCTTCATTTCCTTATGTTGATGAAGCGGTGTGCTTTTCACAATCAGGCCCAGCAGTCAAGCCCAGACTGGGGGAGTACTGGGGTTGAGGAGGATTAAAATGGAAGATTAAAAGAGTGATTGTGTTCATGAGTTAGGCTTTTAGGCTGCACAGACTTTGTGGCAGAGGACACACAATAGGCGATATGTTGGTTTTACGATGTAATAGCAATATGAATAATGTTTAGGATTACATTTGGGTGTTTCATTTTTCTGTTCTGGCATAGCTTTGTTTTTCTCTCTATATTTCTGGCAACACTGTTGCTGCAGACTGTGAAACTCTGTTCCTTTCACTCTATTGCTTGCA
>JAOUQY010000046.1:23338402-23349710 GCA_028566355.1 Doras micropoeus | reverse complement strand
TGGTCCAATTTAGCCATGAAACCTCCCACACTAAAATGACAGGTGTTTCAGTTTCATTGTCTAACCCCTGTATTTCATTATTTTAATGTCAGATGAATGAATTAACTTTGGTTGTCCAAAGTAAAAGAACTTTGTAAAAGAAGCTATTTACTTTTAAGTAAGAAAAAAAAAGCATTCACATATTCCTATTCATAGAGTCCTGAATCTGTCTAAAGTAAACAGATTATGTTGTACCTCTATGATAAGCATGCTATTAATGATGGTTAGAAGTTTATGAGCAGAGAGACCACTTCAAAAGAAAGTATTCGGATACAAACGTTGAAAATTTTCGAGTTTTAAAAGAAAGAAAACATCCTCCTTTCTCATTTGTCATTTCTATCTTCATCCTCAAAGTAATATAAATCTGGAAGGAAATTTAAAAAAGAAAAGTCACAAACACAGACGTTTATAAGAAAAGGCACAAGGGTTTCATTAAGGAGAACTGCATGGTTTACTAGTCACTGCACTGGTGTGGAGTAAATACTTTTTTTTTCTGCATTTTGCTTCATTAACAATGTTTCTGACCACAAAGGGTTCACAAATAGTGGAAAACAGAGCGCACGCTTAATGATTATATGTCCATGTAACATGACAACGTGCCAGAGTCATACCACATTACATAAATCTGCTCAAAACATCAGGGGTCTGGTTATATGCGTTTAGGTTTACAACAACAGTGTGTTTATATTAGAGTATAGCAGGGTTAATTTCATAACTGTAAATACTCAGTCCATACTGTCCATATGTACTCCTAGATGTGCTCTGTGCTGTTTTAGGTGGTGTTTTTGTTTTAGGTCTTCAATAGAAGTCAATAGAAGCAGAGAGAGCATAGAGACCAAACCCAAACTCCTGTAACCCAGCTTCATGATGTAGCTACTCTGCTATACAACACAGATAACATCCTGGTGAGAACTTAGTTACGTGGCTTGCTGAAAATGTGAACAAAACACTGCAAGACCGAGTCCCTGAGGTGCCTGGGATATTTCAGCAGATGCAGATGCACTAATCAACTATGAGCTGGTTCTAATGGATTAAGCAGACCACTTCTGCCTGCCCTCTCTTGCTTTTATGTGGTCTGGTAAATGGAAAAGAGACATTAAGCTTTACACAAATACAAGGAGAGAAAGACAGACAGACAGACAGAAAAAGAGAAAGAAGAGGGACAGAGTGAAAGAGGAAAATAAGGGGAGAGAAAGGATCAGCTTTGGGTTTTCCCAGTTCTTTCATCAACGCTTTGTTTGATTTTCAGACTCTAAAACGTGTCCCACAAAATGAGTCCCATACGTTGGCCTATTTTTAGGTGAACTTGTTCAGAAAAGGAGCAAAGCTCAGAGACATGGATGTTTCTTAAGATGAGTGAGGGGTCCACACGCATGTGCTCTGACCATCCAAACGAAAGATGTTCAATCACTTAAATCGCTTCACAGTGCTGCTTTCAGAGCCACATGAGGATCTCACAAAAACAAGGGACAAATGAAACCAGATGTAGTGCACACGCTTGCTTCTTTATTATTCACTTACCTCATGTTTGGGATAAAGTCTCAAAGGTATAGAGTTAAATCATATTCAGAACATAAACACATATCCATGCTTTTACAAAGAAAAACAACACATTGCATAATTCACTTCGGATCACAGAGACGCTGTTTTGTAAATGTCACTAAGATCTAGTTCTTGAACATTCAGCTTAAAAACCTACATAATATAGATAACATGTAATTAAGCACCGTATATTCATGTGGTTGGGAAAATGCAGCATGTAAAACTTCAGGTAATTAAACGCAGTGGAAAAATGTTCATCACAGCCTGAAAGAGAATGGAAACTCTAGCAAGAATCTAATCAAACTAAATCCAGGCCAATGACAAAAACACATGTTCAAGGTAAAGGTTTTCTATTTTACGGTTTTACTATTTTTATGGTATTAACACCATATGAAAATGTTGGCTGCGTGTTACACTGTTTAAAAGATTCATGGTGAAGAGAACAATTGAAATCATACAAAATTATTTGGAGGAAAATATCTTTTTACTATGATCTCTCCAAAAAGCACTATTCACACATCAACAATGCACAGCTGACAATATCTGAGAATAAAAGAAAAGGGAGAGATGTAGCTATTTGTTCTTGTTCTTGTGTGTGTGTATGTGTGTGTGTGTGTGTGTGTGTGTGTGTGTGTGTGTGTGTCTGTGTGTGTGTGTGTGTGTGCGTGTGCGTGTGTGTCAAATATTATTAAGAAATTGACTGTCAGTTTTTGGTGATCCTTTGCCCACTGTAGCCTCAGATTATTGTTCTTGGCTCGGAGACGTGGCACCCGATGTGATATTCTGCTGGTGTAGCCCAGCCAATTCTAGGTTAGACGTTGTGTGTGTTGTGAGATGCTTTTCTGCTTTTCTGATTTAAAGAGTGTTTATTTGAGTTACTATAGACTTCCTGCTGGCTTAAACCAATCTGGACATTTTCCTCAGAGTTCTCTCATCAGCAAGGCATTTCCAACCACAGAACTGTCATTCACTGGATGTTTTTTGTTTTTCACAGGAGCTCATCAGTTACAGAAATACTCAGACCAGTCCATTTGGCATCAACAACGATGCCATGGTCAAAATCATTAAAATGACATTTTCGCATATTCTGATGGTTGATATGAACCAAAGCTGCTGAATGAGCTGCAAAATCTGAATGATTTTATGCATTGTACTGCTGCCATACAGTTGGCTGATTAAATCATTGTAATTGGTGTTCCTAATAAAGCGTTCAGTCAATATGTGTGTGAGCTTTAATTAACAGACAAAAAGACAAAGAAAACATTTTCAGTGTTTTCAATGACACACTTAAAACTATTTGTTACATATCATGAAATGCAACCTGAAACTGTATTATACAAAGATGAAGCCATATATTAATTTTGTGCAGAAACACTGGTGAGTTCTCTGCACCCGAAGTCATCAGAGATGGACTGAAAGACAGTGGAAACATTCTGGGAAAAAATAGACATTGATTCTACGTGCCAAATATGAAAAAGACCATCCAGACTGTTACCAATGAAAAGTGCATTTGTGTTGGCATGGGGTGCATCAGTGCCCACAGCATGGCTGATCTGCATATATGTGACGTTACCATTGATCTGGAGGCTATTTTCGAGAAGATGAAACCCACACAGACATAAGGAGAACATGTGAAGCCCCACACAGACAGTAACCCAAGCTCATGATTGAACAAGAGACCTTGGAGGTTGAAGGTGGCAAAGCTACCAACTACGCTTTACATTTAGGCTGGCTGATGTGGAGGCTATTTTCGAGAAACAAAAGCTGCCATCAAGTCAACATCTTTTCCATGGACCTCCATGTCTATTTCAGTAGGACAATGCCAAACCTCATTCTGCATGAGTTACAACAGTGTGGCTTGACAGGCCTGCCTGCAGTCCAGATCTGTCTCCTATTTAAAATGGAGCATCATGAAGAGGAGAATCGGACAACATTGACCATGGACTGTAGAGCAGCTCAAGTCTGGTACACAGCAAGAATGGACAAAGATTCAACGTACAAACTGCAGCAAGTAGTATTGTCAATTCCCAAACATTTAAAAAGTATAATTAAATAAAAAAGGTGATGTGACCCAGTGGTAAACATGCCTTTGTCCCAACCATTTTTTGAGCGTGTTGCAGACATTAATTGCTAAATTTGTTTATATTTAACAAATAGAATTAAGTTAATCATTCAAAACACTGACAATCTTTTCTTTGTCCTTTTGTCTGTTAAATAAAGCTTCAAGTGAATTAACAAATTACAGATTTCAGCTTTTATTGCATTTTAAGAAAGTGTCCCAACTTTTCTGGAAATGGGATTTGTATTTAATGTTGTTAAATAACTAGAGATTGAACTGGATTCTATCCCAGCCCTTATTAGGCAGAAGGCAGGGGAAAATGCTGGGCAGGTCACCATTCCATTGTAAGGGCAGACACAGACACATTCACACACAGACTCACACTCAGGGGCAAATGAATATATCCAAATCGCCTGAATGCATGTCTTTGGACTGTGGTAGGAAACTGGAGCTCCTGCAGGAGAATCACGCAGACATGGGGAGAACATGCAAACTCCATGCAGAAAGGACCCTGGCTGCCTGGCTAGAGGTCATTTTTTCCTGGCAGGAGGCCCAGGCCCTTGCTGCTGTGAAGTGATAGCACTAGCCACTGCACCACTGTGCCACCTTTCTGGTAAAGCAGTATGGGTTTAACCTCCTATCACAAATATCCAGTCACACCTCCAGTGGTGGTTCTGGAAACTAAGCTGGTGCAAAACTCTCATATGGGAAAAACATTCCTTTTGGATTTCCCACAATTCCCATTCCCATAATGCAGAATTATGTTTGAATAACAAACTCCTTTTTGGCTACTTTGCTGTTTTATATTATGAATATATGATGAAAGTCTACACACCGAACACATGGCACTTATTATTTCCTTTCCCCTTCTCCCTCCTGTTTGAGGCTCAGTGTTAATTAAGGGAGAAAATATTAGTCACTTTTTGGAACGAAGAGATGTGGAGCAAAGGAAAATAACAGAGGGAGAAAAATGACTAGGGGAACAACCAGTGATGTGGGGTGCAATGATGCAGGCAAAGTCTTAAATAACACCATACTAATCAAGCAACTCAGTAGATTCCTTCTATAAATGACAAATGTGGCCAAAAAGAAGAAAACTTCTCAAGTTTAAACAAAACAGCCCTTTCAGTTTACTCCAGAAACACACCAAAACAGTCAAACCTGCCTTGATTTATGGGATAAACTGAAGTGAAAACTAAGATCTCTTTTATTTTCATAAGCGTCTCTGTTTAAAATCTATATACAGTATAAACAGCCAAATTTAAACTGTTAGAAAAACAAACGTGTATTTCTCTATCAGAAAAGGTCCAGTGTAGACGTCTTTTAACTACAAACCCTAAACAACTAAAAGAAACCTTTCAGCTTTTTTTTCCCAAGAGTGCTAAATTTCCACATCAACTATGTGTATATATTACAACTCTAACTTCATTCAGAGGTCCAAGCGTTGGATCAATTCCGTTATCTTGTAAGCCATGGAAACTTTTATAACAGGTCATGTGGTCATTTGCCCAGGAGTTGTTGCAATGGAAAACTCTCAATTAGTATATTTTGAAACTTAAGCGTATATTTTTAAATGAAGCATTTCATTATTGATAATTAATCAGCGATTTTCAAATGCGTTAATAAACTAGTTAATAAACTAATCTAGCCTTTACTGTCATAATACCCTTTCATTCATTTGTTCAACTGCTGTAAGTGCTTTATCCTCGTCAGGGTCAAGGTGAATCCTGAGCCTATCCAAGAAACATTGATTACAATGTGGGAATAGACCCTAGATGCATCTCAGGGTACTATGCACACACTCATTCATACACTCTAACACATCTAGGGGCAATTTAGCCCCAACAGCATGTTGTTGGGAGTTTGGAGGAAACCAGAGAACCCAGATGAAACCCACACAGACATAAGGAGAACATGTGAAGCCCCACACAGACAGTAACCCAAGCTCATGATTGAACAAGAGACCTTGCAGCTTTAAGGTGGCAAAGCTACCAACTACGCTTTACATTTACATTTATGGCATTTGGCAGAGGCCCTTATCCAGAGCGACATTTTTATCTTATTTACACAACTGAGCAGTTGAGGGTTAAGGGCCTTGCTCAGGGGCCGAGAAGTGACAGCTTGACTGTGGTGGGATTTGAACTCATGACCTTTGGGTCAGTAGTTCAACTTCTTAACCACTGAGCTACATGCCAAATCTATGATGAACTGTACCTATAGAAATCACTCCAATGCATGAAAACAGCTTTATGACTTCAATAAACTCATATTATCAGCATTCAGTCTATTGGACCTCATAAGAACAGCTTATTAAAAAGAAACTTGGCTCAGACTGAAACACACAGACAGAGACATAGTGAAACTGAGGGAGAGATGGTTAATGATATAGCAACCACAACGCTGCCTCAGAGACTTAGTAAACCATTGGCACCAGTAAAACCCTGTTACAGTAAACTGGAGTAAAATTCCATAATCTAACACATCTGTGTCTCTGTGCTGGCACAGAACACACAGTCACATCCTAGACCACTGCTGTCTGGGGCTAGGGTAGTGCCCATGATGGAGGTTGAGGGAGTGTGTGTTTTGTCTGAGTGTGTGTCGGGGCAGTGTTGGCATGTAAGGCCCCCTGACTCAGTGGGACATATATTGTAGTACCACACCCTGCTTTTCCGTGTGACATGTTCTAATAACTGTGAAGGCTGTGGTATGGCAAAATCTGTCTGTTTAGATTGGCCAAAACCTTTCATATCATATTGAAATGGGTGTAGTAAGATCATTAATTATTCTTTACAAAGATGCCAGTTTGACCAGCTTGGTTCTATTACATTTATTTACATAAACGACTCCAATTAAAATGTTATGACTGCAACTGGCATTTAGGAGTGTTTGTGGCACAGCGTTGCATATAAAGAGAAGCTGCTCTAAGCCACAAAATAATTGCCCTAACAGCTGATGCTACCCTTGTGAGCAGTAAAAGAGAAAAAACTGACAGACACAGAAGGAGACAGAGAGAAAAGGCAAAAATATACACACACACACACACACACACACACACACACATGGAAGGTAAATATGATAAGTGGCTCATGTGTGTTTTTCAAGTGGAAAAATATAAAATATAAAGCATGAGAGAGAGAGAGAGAGAGAGAGAGAGAGAGAGAGAGAGAGAGAGAGAGAGAGAGAGAGATATTTTTTCTGTTTTTCTGGGAAAGCATTTGTGGCGGGTTTATGGAGTGAGCAGTGAAACAACAGAAGCATCTCCTCTCAGGATTTATGGAAATACCTGTGACTTGTCTCTCTGACCACTGAGGCTTCATTAGTACATTTATCAGGGTGATTTACAGCTGACAAAAAGCTAAGCTTGAAATACACCATCTATGCTCTACTGTCAGCTAAAATAAACATTTCTTCAGGCTTTTCATACTTATACTTAGTTGTCATGCAGAATGCAGAATTTACCAGCGACAACACAACAGTCTGCACAACACTTAGTGTCTGTGATAACGCAATGTCAGTTTTCCTCAGTGGAAACTGACAGGGCTGCTGCTTACTATCAGAGTGAAGTGTTAAATCCCCCACTGTGCACAGATCTCACTCATCATTGCAAGCAATGGAAAAACACAGCCTCAATCCTACAGTCAGACAAATCACTCCATTTAGCTCGTACCAGTTCCAGGTAACAGCTCAACTTGGAATCTCTTTGTAGTCTCATATTTGTCACATGCTGTGGATTGTTCGGTTCCAAAATCCCAAAATGTAAGATGTACTGCCGGATTTTCCCAGAATTAGTGTTAACCTTGTTGAGTTTGGCTCTGGAGAACAGTCTTGAGTTTTCTAATGCAATGCTCAGGTCAAACAGGATATGTGGCCCCTTTTCTTTGCATATCTCTCACTCTTCTGCTTCTCACCCTATGGGAGTAGACACCGCCTGTGGCACATGTCTTTATCGGTAACTGTAGCAAAACACCACATGGCTGGTGTTAAAAAACAAAAAAACAAGTTGTGTATGGAAACTTTGCTATCAAGCAACCGCATTTGTTTCTTCCATTTATTTCAAATGCACAAATATATCTGGGCATACATTAACTAATCTATACATAATAGAATATATAATAAAAGTGGATTCTTGTCATGAAGATGTGTCAAGGTCTGTTATGTGGAGTGGAAAAAGTACCAGGAAACTGTTACTTGAGTAAAAGTAAGGATGCAATGCCAACAGCTTCCTAAATTAAAAGTAGAAATATGGAGCCAAAATCTACTTAAGTGAAAGTAAGTAAGTATGTAGGCCTTTATTTATACAAACTCAAGCGTTCGAGACAGTAACTATTTTTAACTGATTTTTAAAAATGTAAAACATTGAATGCTAAGTTGGTATTAACAGCGAAACTAAACTAGCTAGCAATTTTTCCAAACATAAAGCTTACTTCTACATGCTTTAAAAAAAAAATTTCTCTTGAAAATTTATTTGCAAGTGTGTCACTAGTGTTCAAGTATAATACGTGAGTTTTATAAATCTATCATAATAGTACTTAAGTACAATAACAAAAGTACAGTTATTAAAATATTTTCCATCCCTGCTCTAGATGAGCTGAGGTACATCATGCTGTCCGAGTCCTTGCTGGTTTATGAGTGCAGCAAGATAGCAGCAATGGATTGCTATGACATGTTTTTAAAGCAGGTTTCTCCCATTTAAAGGCATTTTAGCTTGCTGCAGCTGCAGACTCCAGGGGTATTGAAACTGTCCTCATGCTCTGATGCCTTGTTTTGCTTCTCCACTGGAGCCCGTATAACCACAGACGGCATGACTGTGGTTCACTGAGCCTGGGACATGTGCTGGCCACACAAACACAACACACTTCTGTACAAATGTATGATTTACACATGCTCACACATTCTGTACCACATGCGTACACCCAAACCCCTGCTCACACAGCAAGAATGACAGTTCAAACTTGCACCTAGAAGGAGTGTGTGCTGCTCGAGGGAAGGGCGATGCTGAGGTTTCAGCCCTAAGAGAGAACATGACCATACACCACCATAATTATATATGTAGTACATTTGTGTGGCCAAAAGCAAGCAGAGAAATGTAGAGATCTATGTAGGCATGATAAACACTTTGGATGTCCAGCTTACACCTTATTCAATTATCCTTGCATTATTATATACTGGTTTTGAAATGTTCTGTTTCTAATGTTTTGCTTTTAAAGGCGGAGCTCATTAGTGGACAGACAGTAAAAGCTGAGACTGAATTCCTGCAGATCTGTGCATTCATTCAGGACAAAGGGATAAATGATGACTTAGTGGTGTCTGGATAGAATAAATATGCAAGGATAATAACTGAAATTTAAACACAGGGTGTCTACAGATATTCTAAATTCAAGTACTTTCATGTATGTCAAGATGATTATTCCTTGGATGAGCTTGTAATAAATGTATAATTGTAGATGAGAGCTATTTGTCTCAGTGGAAACAGAGTGCAGTCGTGGCCAAAAGTTTTGAGACTGACACAAATTTTGGTTTTCACAATGTTTGTGTTTTTAGATTTTTTGGTCAGATGTTTCTATGTTATACTGAAGTGCAATTACAAGCATTTCAGGATGTTCTTTATTTTTTTTTTTTAGCCCACTCCTTTGAATGAGAAGCAACCCCACACATGACTGGTCTCAGGATGCTTTACTGTTGGCATGGCACAGGACTCATGGTAACGCTCACCTTTTCTTCTCCTGACAGTCATTTTTCCAGATGTCCCAAACAGTCTGAAGAGAGCTTCATCAGAGAAAATAACTTTACCCCAGTCCTCTGCAGTCCAATCCCTGTACTTCCTGCAGAATGTCAGTCTGTTCTTGATGTTTTTCTTGGATAGAAGTGGCTTCTTTGTTGCCCTTCTTGACACCAGGCCATCTCCAAAAGCCTTCGCCTCACTGTGCGTGCAGAGATGCACTCACACCTGCCTGCTGCCAGTCCTGAACAAGCTCTGCACTGGTGGTAACCTGATCCCATAGCTGAATCTTGGTTAGGAGACACTGCTTTCACTTGCTGGACTTTCTTCGGTGCCCTGAAGCCTTCTTCACAGCAATTGAACCTCTCTCCCTGAAGTTCTTGATGATCCAATAAAAGGGTAGTAGCAATCTTACAAGCAGCAATGTCCTTGCCTGAGAAGACCTTTTGATGCAAAGCAATGATGACTGTATGTGTTTCCTCGGAGGTAACCATGGTTAATAGAAGAAGGCAGTGATTTTAAGCACCAACCCCCTTTTAAAGCAACCAGTCTGCTTTTCTATTTCAATCAGAGTGACAGAGTGATTTCAGCTGCCTTGTCCTTGTTAACACTTTCTCCTGATCTAATGAGATCACTGAAGTGACGTTAGCAGGTCATTTTGTGGCAGGGCTGAAATGCAGTGGTTTTGTGATTAAGTCATGGCAAGGATTGACTTTGCAATTAATTGCAATTCATCTGATCACACTTCATAGCAATCTAGAGTTAATGAAAATTGCCACCACAAAAACTGAAGAGCAACCTTTGTAAAAACCAAAATTTGTGTCAGTCTCAAAACTTTAGGGCACAACTGTACACACAAGGAAGAAATATGTTCAAAAGTATAACATGCTTTTGTTTTCTATCGGATGTAATTTTTAGGAGACTTGTGATAAAAAATCTGGCACCTTTCAGTTGTTTATTGAAAACTAAGCACAACAACTTCAGAAGATTTTCGAACATGTGTATAAACACTGTTCCTTTTTTATTAATCAAGATATTTATATAACACTAAGACACTGGACTGTAAAACCGGATGAATCAGGAGATGAGTACAATACCACAAAATAATCAAGACACTATCCAAATAATCTACTAGGAGAATTAGTGGTCAGGATGTCAGAATGCTTTTTTCCCCCCAAATACTGGAGTGCTGAGTAACCTCCATTGGAATGTCTATTAGAATATTTACATGAGTAGTGGTGCGAAAAAAAATTATCAGGAAGTGATTATATCTCATCTGTTCTTCTTCTGGGGATGAACACATCCAATCATAAGAGCACAAGTCATATGGAAAGAATATATGAAGGCATTCATATAAAAAACAGGATTGATGAGTCATCCACACTGTCACCTTGTGAACATGATGCTATTGTCTCTAATGCTCTGATTCACTCTACAGTGACAAAGCGACTTTCTAAATGATCCTAAAGCTCATGTTCTCATAACTCAGCTATGACTCAGAGATAGATATAATGAATCATATATCAGCATTGTCACCACGATTGGACCGAATTAACCTGGCCTGAAAATGCTTGTGTTTGACATGTTTGACAACATTTTTTTTTTCATTACAAATGATAATATTAACAACTATTGAATAGTTAAAATGTTGCATATTTGCATTTTTTTTTGTTTTACAGTGCTCAAATTTTTTTTACTTTCTGCTTATTTCCAGGTTAAAATAGCATTATGATGATGATGATTATTATTATTATTATTATTATTATTATTATTATTATTATTATTATTATTATTATTATTATTAACACCACCACCAACAACAATGCTAATAATAATAATAATAATAATTATTATTATTATAACAATAATAACAATAATAATAATAATAACAATAATAATAATAATAATAACAATAATAATAATAATAATAATAATAATAATAATAATAA
>JAOUQY010000046.1:23255208-23270178 GCA_028566355.1 Doras micropoeus | reverse complement strand
CCCCCCCACAAAAGAATAGTTGTCTTTTTTTTTTTAAACAGCTGACTCATTATTCTGATATTAATGGTTGATTGATTAGTAACAACCTTCAACCCCCTGAAAATCAAATTCCTTTTTTATGGTGGCCATGTGAACACCGGGAGTTGCCTAAAGTCAGGTCACGGCAATAAAATTAAATGGCTCCCTGTTCCTGACGTCATCTGACTCGGTTCCAGATTATCTGGTTGTAGGGACTGGAACAGAGTTGATTATGCTGGCTGAGACCTGGACCTTAATAGCTCTTTTGTGGTGGAAAAGCATGGAACGGTCTGACATTAGTGGAAAAGAGGTAACATGACTCTTGAGTGCATACAGTACATATGCACGAGAACAATGCGAGCAACTCCACAGTGGCTCAAAAGGCATAAGGATATATATGTAAAAACATGCAACATGCCAGTAATTTGTGATGCAAGAAATCAATGATTTCTTTATTGCATGTTCCAATTTATTTTAAAAACAGTATCGTGAATTGTTCAAGATCAAAACATGGTACAAAGCTGATAGTAGCTAGCTAACCAGAGAACACCAGTGCACCAACTAAAACACAAGCACTTCCTGAACGAGAAAGACATGCAGGTTTTTGGAGCTTGCCTACAAGCTGTCTGTGGTGCTCTGTGTATGTTTGAGAATGATTACTGCAAGCTGCATAGCTCAAAGACAATTAAAGCGCTGCCTGTTTAGGAGCCAAATCTTCCCTTCTTCCCCACATGCCTGCTCATTTTGATGGCAGATCCTCATGCGCTACTGAGCTCTACCTCTCGTCCTACACATATGACGTCATCTGTGCATAGGAAGCTTCAGCAATACCAAAAATAACATCGTTCAACCCTAATTTAACCTGGCGTACTTCTCATATCGGATGCAACGATAGTGGTATTCATTTTGTAATGCTAATGATTTTCTCAGAGATACGTGAGACATCATTTTAAATAACCACTCCAGTCAAGTCAATACAGCACTGAATGGCAGTGTAATAAAAACGGATAATATTTACTTAACTGAAAGAATCTTCAGTCTACTGAAGAAGTAATTAGACAATCACTGAAATAATTACAGCTCTATATCTTTCACATACTACTGGCTGAGAGCAATCTTATCAAACACGGCGCTCCTGCAATCCATCTTATGCTGGCGTGCTCTGAAGCACCTAAGTTCCACTTGGATAAGCACAGAAGGCGCACATCCATGTGTGGGCATACGCCATCCTGTGCAACTGTGTGAGTGCGAGAACATGTAATCTCCTCTGCAGGGTGTGAGAGAGAGAGTCCAGTTTTGTCATCCCTGCCTGGAACTGAAGGCAGAGTTGCCTGGGGCTTAGAGATAAGAGCCAGTGCCTGGACTGGGAATGTATTCGGGCCAGAGCGGCACACAGAAATCCATCACCTTTGCAACTTAGCACAGGATCCCTGTGTACTGAACAGCCCAGTTGTCAGATGTTTCATTCAGCTGTTTGCAAAAGAACTGCTTCACAAACAACAGCCAAAGAACAGCTTGCTCAATGACAGTCATCGACGGCCATATGGTGCCAGCCGCGAAAGTGGTAAAAGAGTCAAAACTGACACAAAAGCAGTGGAGCACGAAGAGCAAGCACAGGCTTCAATCTCAGCGTACCGGGAAGATCGAAGCCAGCATTCTGACTCTGGATCCAGCTGCTGAAAATGATATTTGCATTTTAGATCACTGCCGTAATTAACAAAAAGCAGAACAAAACATTCTGTAAGACTGAGCTGAAACAGAGACGGCTGTCTGAAAAGAATACGCTGCACCGATAACTTCAGAGCTACAGAGCTACATTCTGTTCCATAATCCCCTTTAAAATGGTGCAGCGTGTAGGACGTAGGGCGAATCTACTAGCAGAAATGGAAGATAGTGTTCATAATTATGCTTTTATTGCTGTATAATCACCTGTAACTACGAATAGTTGCGTTTTTGTTATAATTAAATAATATAATTACAATACTGACCCCATTTACACATGGTATTAACATCTATCTCAGGTTATCGCATCACAGGTAGACAGACACGGGTCTAAATGGCTACATGCATATGACCACATTTAAACTACCTGCGTTGCCAGGTTCAAGGAATCAAACTACCTTAAATTGTCAAGTGACTTTTTGCTGTCCATAGCATGGACAGTTTGAGTGCATTAAACAACTTAAATCTCTGCAATAAAACATACCGAATGACGTATCATCTACTCTAATATCGGGGCTTCTTCTTACCAAAATAAACACCGCTCTTTATTATATAAATATATAATATATATATATTATAAATATATAATATGCGTCAGTGATTTGCTCTACTCATTCTTACTGCTACTGTTTTATTTATAACTATTATAACTACTGTTATTTATAATCTGAAATAACACCAGACAATTTTAAAAATAAAATAATTATTTTAGGAAATACTGCTCATGGAAGCATACATCATTTAGTACTGGCTAGCTTTGGGTTTGGCTTCGCAGTGATCTCAAGTTGGTAGATCTGGCAAACACACACCCATCAGAATGACCACACACGGTCATTGCAGAGACATTTGAGGCACACAAACGTACCTGATGTGAACGGCTATCCTTCTTCTGTCTGCTTGCTATCAGATCACCTGAGACGGCTGTTCAGTCTGAACAGGGCCACTATGACCTGCATGTCTTGTGCTTTAACTTATCACTGTTGAGCTGCTGAACCCAAACATAGCATTGCAGCACGCAACGCTTGAATACAGAAGCTTTATTTCAGCATGAACTCCCTGAATGAAGTTAGTAATAAAAGAACGCTAAAGAACAGAGAAGGCGGTGTTTATCTGAGATGAGTGCTCTACAGATCCTTCGTTCTAGCCTAACTGGGGCAGTGATGGCACTTGTGATGCCCTGTGGGACTCTCTCCAGTGATTTACTCCAACCTTGGGTTGTACTGCCAGCACCAACTGCAGGGTATTTTCAGCCTGTTGCCTCATGTTCCCTGACTGGCAGGCACTTGCTTACACCAACATGGTCGCTCAGCTGCTGACCACAGTGTACTGCCCATGTCGTCGTTTCAGCGTATGCTCATGTTCACTGTATGATGATTCTATAGTGTAGTGGTATGTAACAGTGAGGACCATGATTATATTCTTATTCATTTATTTATTTTTTTACAAATAACGTGAGAGCTGAGCTTCAAATCATATGAGGAACCTGATCTGTAATGAGAGGGGGGCTACAATGCAAGGGCAGCATTTCTCCTGGCAGGACAGAGAGAAACAGGACAGGAAGGGGGATGGGCTCTGATTCTCAGCTGCTACTGTCTAACCTTTCAACAGAGTCCATGAGCAAACTGTAACTTTCAGGCACCAGTAACTGGGTTTATATACTTTAAAATGTCAGGCCTTTTTTTTGCTTGTGTTTATAGACTTTAGACAACATACAGATGAGTAAAGTGGAGACAAAGTCAATTTTTAAAGCTTAGCAATATATTATAGCTTAAAACCTCAATTTCACCCATTTCAACACTTATTTCTCAACGTTTATTTCTATGAGTCACAATATGTCTCAAGATACATAGGTCAATTTCCCTGCAATACAGGAGGAGGGTTGCATTTACTAAAATTGTTTTTGAAATATCATTTAAAAATATCACATAATATTTCAAATATTATACATAATTAATATTTTAGCATAGCAAAATTGAATTTAGTAAATAAAATGAATTAGATCCAATGTTGTTATAATAAAATATTTATTATTATTATTATTATTATTATTAATATGATAATAATGATAGTTAATATATTAGCTATTTAAATTATTATATTATATTATATTATATTATATTATATTATATTATTATTTATCACAATATCAATATAATATTGTGGTATCACCCAGCTCTATGGCAACCTTACAAAAAATCTGGTTCTGACCAAAATTATTTCTGTCTATAACATACTTTGAGATCTCTACTTTTTACGAAGACATTAAAATACTCAGAAATGCTTGTTTTACTTTCTACACATCAGGAAAGGTTTTCATGTCAGGCAGCTCAGCAGCCAATTTAACAAATACAGCTATAAGCAATACAGAAAAATGGTTGTAAAGACAGACATGGTTTTCATTGCCGTGTTAATTATTTATTGTATTTACATTTTTTTTCGCAGTTGCTTTTAGACAACCTGTGTTGGCATTAGTGATCTCGATCTGAACCATGGCATCGGTGTTGGGCAGATACTGACCCAGGACGCTGGATCGGATATCGGAGGGGAGCAAAACGCATGATCCAGATGGTTTGCTCCAGAAAACCCACATGGACTTTTTAATGCTCTATACGTTTGTTTGTTTAACTGCATTGCGGAGTGTGCAATTGTAGATCATTTTCTTCTAACTCATTTTACTTGCGTCTTATTTTAAGGGTCATACAGCGAAAGATTTTATACGAACAACAATGCTGATTGATTTCATGAATATCTGTTGAGCTTGGAGCATGTGTTTGCAATGTGTTTCTAGTCTAGTGTGCTTCCTGGCGATACGGAAAGCAAAGAGGGTCAAACTATTTTTTTCTCTAATAGAGTCAATGTGGGTGGGGAAAAGTAAAGGTTGATTCTTTTGCTCGTAGCAATATGGATGGTTAAAAGGGTCAAATAAACCCTTGTGTTGAGTGGGTGTGTGAGTGTCTGTGTGTGACACTGATGATTTGCTGCCACAAGTGTAACACTTGATTGATATCAATATCAGTGCATAGCCAAAGCTGTGGTGTCGCTATCAGAAGCGAAAAAGTGCGTCTTTCAGTGAATTTTTAATTACAATTTTTCTTTTTCACCTTGGGCAGTAACCAATGTTTAACATGCTATAGCTTTACTTGTGACAAACATTATCTGTGACAATTCAAAAAGGTTTTCAAAGGTGTCTATAGTTTCACTATGACAAGGCTTTTCCCATGCCTCCACTCAAGCCAGCGCTTACTCTGTCTGGTATTTATTATTAATGTCTATTAATACCAATGACTGCTTGTATAAAACAAACATCAATCAGTGCGAACAAGCCGAAACGTACGTACTGCTAAGGGTGGAAAGAGTCTGCAGGTGACATTGTCTGCAGGAGACTTTTTGTCTCAGCAGCAGCGTGATGAATGTGGTTTGACCTGTCAGTTGACAATGCAATGCTAGAACTAATAATCAGAGGGCTCTATCTGCTTACAGCAATCACACGCTACAATGACCCACAACCACCAAACACCAACGCAATGGCAGATAACACAAAAACAACTGAATTATTTTTTACACACGTCTCCAGTCCTACGACAATGAGGTGTGGCACAAAAAATGTCCCCAAAAGGGGAATACCGCCACCTTTCAATTACCCACCCATGACATCAGCATGTTAACACGTATTAAAAAACTGGTTACATGAAGGTCATGTTGTTAATACTGGTCTGACAGGCAAAAAAAAAGATGCCCAAGAAACACAGTAGATGTATGATATCACACATTTTATGGCTGGTAATGTCTCAATTCACAGTCAAACAGCCAAATAGGCCATTTTTTTTTCAAGAAGCCAGTACATTACAAAATAAATAATGGCTCCAACTGTATGTTTTAAAGTATTGCTCTAATGGTCATATCTATGCTTCAATAACAAATTCAACAAATGACAAAAATGAAATTACACTTTTAACATACCGACAAATTAGAATTACATTTACATTCATGGAACTTCCCCTTAATCTTATATTTTTCTTGGAGTTTAAAACGTTAAGTGCAAATCTGACATACTGAAATATTCAAAGTTAGAAATCCTGAAATATATATACCAGCACTTAAATAGTCAGCCAAATAAATGTGCAACAGAAACACGTTAGCAGGTAGGCTGAATCGGTATTCCTGCTACATTTTCACACAAGATATAAGATACTCACTGACTAGCAGTAACATTACTCTTAATTTAGAAGTAATCGAGGACGAATTTTCCCTAACAGATCTCATTTCTTCACCACAGCCAATACACAACGGTTAATGTACTGTCTCCTGTCGTGTGTAAGGGAACGAGTTGTTACAATCAACATCACTGAAGTCCTAAAAATCCAATAAACACATACTTCCTTAGCAGTTCTTCTCAGCAAGCTTGGAGTAAATTCATGCCACTCTACAGTGAAATAAACGACGCTGGCTCCCGTAAAAGCGGGCCTCAGGAGCGACCGTACACAAAGTTCCACCGTACACCACATGCTGTTTAGCAACTAGCATAGCTTACACCCTATTCCACCTGGGATGTCAATCAAAACGTCTCCTTTTGCTATTATCCATTGATTTGCAGGTCAACAGCTGCGAGACAATAGGCTACACTGAGTAAGGCGGCTGGTCCAAAGCACTCTGAGCCAACACTTTCCATATTCTCTTAAGGTTTTTTGCTACATCTGTTAAAATTCCTGATTGCTACTAAGCTTTGGAGAACAGAATTTTATCACCATGACCTAGAAGCTAAATCACTAGACACTGAGAAATCCAACAAGCCTAAGGTGAGAAGGGCATAGCTACAGCTGTAGTCTACAGAACAGGACCCAGAGATATGACTGTCAAAGGGTTTCTGTTTCTGCACTCACTAAAACTCCCCTTAAAGTACTTTTAGAGCTGATTAAAATTGATTGGGGTTCAAATTCTAATTTTTAATCAATCCACCAACTAAACTACAAAGATGACTGCTGAGAGAAACCTGTTCTTTGTTTAAAAAAAAAAAGAACATGCACAAAAAAAAAAAAAAAAAAGAGAGTGAGACCGCCGGAAGGAAATTAGTTTTTAAACTGACAAAGGCAAACCACATGAAAAATTACACTTTAGCAAACCACAAGCCCTGAGGCCTAAACTTCAAGTAAAGGCATTACATTCCATAAGTTAAGTACACTGAAAAAAAAGTTGGTTTGGAGGTTATCCTTGTTTCTGATGCACAAACCTTATCTGACGGTTACAGTTCCACGTGTGTGCTCATGACCAATATCCTTATAGGAGACAGATAGAGTATGGTGTGTCCTGTGTGCTGTGCCTGTCTGAAAGAAGTGACTCGTCCAGCGGTGACCCTGTAATGGTGGGACCTCGATCTGCTCTCCTCTCACTCAGCCCACCCTCCCCTCACCCTCTGTCCTTATATGCCTTCAGCAACTGCCTCCAATACATCAGCGTCCATGCTGGTAACAGAGAGGGAGGCTGGGTGTTACTGTGGGGTTTGGAGTAAAGCTGTTAGTCAGATCCTCATTTCCCTGGCCTATAGGTTCACGTGTGTGTGTGTGTGTGTGTGTGTGTGTGTGTGTGTGTGTGTGTAGCCACACTAGATGCAGCTGGCAAATCACCTTTTGTTCAAGCTCCCCCAAACACATCAGGGTCTCTAACACTAGTGTTCAATGAACTGTATCTCTGTATCTCAAAGCCACTGAACTGTAGTTGCCGCATTACAATTGCCATGTGTACCCCCAGTATTGTTATTGTATTCCAGTTTTATTCCACTTACTAACATTTTAAATCACAAGCAAACGATGTCATGATTTTTACCCATTTATAGTTGTGCTTAATATTGCGAAACATCCACGTGACAAGCTGGTACATGTTATCGCTTACATTATAACAGCTATAAACTGTCCTGTCTCACCAGCCTCTCTTTTTATTGTCTCTTCAAGTTATGGAGCTTGTTATGTTACTGAGGAAAGTGCAGACTTCAGCGTCCTGAAGGCATTCAAATCACAGAAATCCTGCACTTGAGTCTCCTTTCATAAAAGTTCAACAAAGCTCACTATACCCAAGAATGATATTTTTCTTTATTACACAACCCATCTTTTTAATCAATCTATTAGCTTATAGCCAAATAATTGGTCTTATGTTAAGTAGATCTTCCACCATACCATCAAAGTCTCTTTAAATGAGCTGTTAGTATTGTAAAGATAACATGTCTGAAAGAGCACGTTAATACAAACCCATGATTTGAACTGCAGCTGGGACAACTGCCAGAGAAACAGTACTATTATAGCAAATTAATCAACACCGTCTGAATAAATTGATTTATTTCAGAATTCAATAGCACCGTGGAATATACACAGCAGTCATGAGAGGTGTATAACTATACATACATATAGTTTAGACCTTCATGTTTAACTGTTGTTTAACCCTGAAAGAGAACTTTCACATACGAGGCAACCAGATAGTAGAGCTCTGTGGAGCTGAAGTGCATGTACAGTGCACACATGCTTCCCAAAGAGGGACACGAAAGCTTTGACCTTCTCTGACCTTGCAGTCTCTACAGGCTTTGGGGGTATGGGAATTCAGAGGCCATGAGTTTTGTTTAATAGTTGGGTCACTGAAAAAGAGCACAGCTTCTTCTGAGCACAGAATGTGAGAAAGGGTTAAGTGAACAGTACACTGAGGAACAATTCTTGTATAAATCATAAATTGTATAGTTAAAATCTTTAAAAAAAAAAAAAAGGGGGGGAGGGCCGTTTGCCAGTGGTGGGAATAAACATACACGAGAGGTCCGAAACACAACAGTGGGGAGGGCGTAACTTTGAAGTCACAATAACTAGCATAACAAACATCACTGATAATGAGTCTGCTCCTATTTCCTCTCCCTCTCTCTCTCTCGTGCTCTCTTGCTCTTTCCCTCTCCCTCTTCTGATAACTGAAGTGCTCAATGTTTTGTACAGCGCTGGCGCCAAGCCTAATAAGGGGATCTGTGTGTGTGTGATTGCCTTTGCTTCTCTTCCGGGCAGCATGTTAGTTGTACACAGGCCGGTATGGCACAGCACGCCTGTAGAGAAGCAAGGCTTACCGAGGATGAGCACTGTGCTCTCAGGCTTTTGTGGTTATGGAAATATAATATCATGGGGGAGAACATTGCAAGACCCAAAAGGATAAAGATAATTCATGCCTGTAGGGTTAACATTTATATTACAGTTACAGAGCTGCACTAGTCCTGTCTGGTTTGAGAAATATGAATACATCAATGAATCTATCGTGTAAATGAGCTCATTCGCTTTCACACAAAACAGCCCTTGGAATAATCAACATTATGCTCAATTTGAAGGAAATCTCATTCGGAAAAGCAGCATGACATTGCTGTCTCCTAATTTGCCATTTTGGGCCAGATTTGACTGCAGTGTCAAGTGGCTTATGAAAGACATTACAGATAACCTCTGCTCCTGAAAAAATGTAATGCTTCAGGGCACTTCCTGAGATTTTGTTCGAATTTTGGTATTAGACGCACATATTACATGTACCCATACGCAAGTATGAATAATTATGTACTTTTTTTTTTCAGTACTAATTGGACAGACCTAATCTTGGGATTTCGTTGTTATCTTTCCCACACTGCTGTTACGAAAACTGGCAACCTGAGCAAACACAGGCTGCTGTGACAGGAGATTCATACATGTAGAGATGAACAATCGCAATTCTCCCCACTTGCATCACTGAGTGGCGTAGGAGGCTGGCAGTCTCAGGCAGAGGAATGTCAATCAAATACGCTCATTAGAATATTAGGATCATGCTTTGACTGCTCTCAGATCGGCTAAAAAGTTTTGTTCTATACAAGCATTCTAATGTTCTACACCATGTTCCCCGGGGCTTTAAATCGTTAAG
Source organism: Doras micropoeus (assembly GCA_028566355.1). NCBI lineage: Eukaryota > Metazoa > Chordata > Actinopteri > Siluriformes > Doradidae > Doras > Doras micropoeus. The sequence goes on along the minus strand of JAOUQY010000046.1, from coordinate 23,260,542 downwards.
CATGTTTAGCAGCTAGCACTATTTTTTTTTTTTTTTTTTAGATTTGAGTAACAGTCATATTTGTGTTTGTAGACTGTCAGATGTCTCCAGGCAGCATTAGTTAGCCTGCTAGAAAGATATTCTAAGCAATACACTGATATGACTTTCAGTTCTCTATTTTCTAGCCTGTAGGCAAAGCAAAAAAAAAAAAAAAAAAAAAAAAAACCTAAACAAAAAATAAAAAAATCCACAAACAATACTGCAGAAATGTTGCTTCATTATACATTTGGAAAGATCAACTCATTGTTGAGTAAAAGCATTTCTGTGTAAAATCGTTGGCTTTGACCAATTTCAGCTTCGTTTCTAATACATTTACACTGGCTTAATAAAAAAATAAATAAATACATAAAAAAACCCCCACAAAGAGCTGTCGCTAATTTATAGGGAAACTAGTCGCTGAGATTGAGCTGAAAGGTTTTGTCGAGGTTGGTTGACCTCTAGGCCTCCAGCTGTTATGATGTGCATTACCAACTGCTTTTTACTGTTAGATAAACACATTTTATTGGTTTTCAGTTGTTGGGAAGTGGCCCACACACAAGCAAAGGAGCCTCTTTCACCATTACCTTCCTACCATTCCATACTGCTCCTTCATACGCACACAGGCGCACACACACACACACACACACACACACACACACACACACACACACACACACACACACCCCCCTCTTCTCAGAAACAGCTGACGTTTTAACAGGCCCCCAGCAGCTGACAGTCTACAGGTGGGTGAGAGCCGAGGCTCTTTAACTCTTTATATTCCAAAAAAGGGCATAAGCCAGCAGGACATCCCTTAAAACCCCCAAGCCTACACACTACAATCTTCAGCAATTCCCCTGTAATGACATACCTACACAGCCAGACACGTGTACACACAGACACACACACACACACACAACCACACAACCACACACTTGAGAAAACTTAATCTACAAGATGTTTCCTGTCAAACATAAAAACAAATAAATATTCACTATAAGAAAAACAATCCTTTGTCCGCATTTTAGCCCAGTTATACGCTCTGAGGAGTTATGCAAGGCTCGGCCGATAAAGACGGGAGCATCAATACGAGAGAAAACCATCAGGTGATCGTATAAATCAAAGCAGCAGTCACTACACAATTATTGCTGCCGCTGAGTCAGAATTTTATGAAATGTCACGAAGTCGCAATTACACGACTTTGCAGGGGGCTTTTAATTTAAAATGACGAACGCAGGAAATGGAGACATGTAGTGACCCCTGGCCGAGGCGAGAGGTATAGAGAGAAAGATGAGAAAAAGAAACAGAAGAGAGAGAAAGGTAGCTTAGAGCTCATGTCAGTTTAAATAAACACATGCAATGTATTCTCTACTGATGTTCATATCCAACTAATTATTATTATTAATATTAATAATGTTATTTAGTAATGTTAGCGAACTCGGTGAATCATAATGCCTGTAACGTTACTTCAATAAATGTCAGTAAAATAATTGCCAATGATGTTTATAAAAGCTAAAAAAAAATGTGCTCTCAGCTAGGCAACAGACTTTTTTTAGACTGTTTTAAATTTTGCTTTGCAGTCAAGCATCACTTTATTTCCTATTTTTTTAAATTACCTACTGATATTCACTTCGATTGCCGGCATGCTATACACATGTACCAGCCAGGTACAACAAAACCATTTCTCCTGCCTGCTGAAAAACATCCTAGAGGAAACACTGAGGGCAGAAACACACAAAAACAAATGCAAGTAAGCACACATGCACAACTACCCACATACAAAAACAAGCAAAGTGTGTCACTCTGGAAGGAAAAAAGGGGATTTTTCTTCCTCCCTCCTCTGATCCAGGCAAATGTCCCAGCTCTCTATATTGCCTGCATAAAAAGCAATGAGAAGGGGTCAGCCACGAGTCTCACTACATTGTGCTAGAGATAGTTTGCACAGATGGCCATCTTGCTGCAGTCTAAAAACAGCTAAAAAACAGAAAAAGAGAAAAGAGTGAGAGAAAGAGAAAGAGAAAGCGAAATTAACGGTGCAGTATGTGTCTGATACCGCATAATGAGAATGTAGGGAGCAGGTGGAGAGACACAGGAAAGAAAAAAAAATGAGAAGGGTCTTAGATCAAAGGAGCAGAGTGAGAATGATAGAGTGAGAGAAAGAGGGGGAGGAGGGTGTAGTGTTTCAGCTCTTGGCCAGAGCACTTGCTGTTTCAGCTGTGCATGAGAAATGGCCAGCCCCTGCTCTCACGCCACTGTAACCCCGTCAGTCGCGCTCACCTCCATCAGAAGTGGCATGTCTTGCTCTGGCAGTCCCCGAAGCCCCGAGCAACAGCGGCGCTGTCTGTCTGACCATCTCTATGTCTCAACTTCTCATGCGTTGCCCTTCACTTCAAATGAATGTAGGATGGAGGATATCTGAATGTGAGATTCTGGGTGTACACAGCGTGAGAACTGCACCAAAATGTAACACAAAAAGCAAATGCCCAACAGCCAACAGGTTAGTCTTGTAAGACGGGCATTCCAACATTCTCCATTCTTATACTTCTGTCTGGGCCGACTATTAGTTAACACTAAAACCGGGAATACAAAAGCAGATTATAATTAAACATGATGAATGTGATTGCTTTTAATACTAAAGGTGATTGTGCTAAAGCATATTAATAGAATGTGTTTAATGTTTTCAGCATGTAATGCAATTTGAAACTAAAGCTCTATTCATACAGGTTTACATGTGGAGGTGGAGTAATATAATTATTACAAGATCTATGATTTTAGTCTCATCTCAGCTGTAAGCCTCTTCCTAATCTCGTATATAGCCCCACTAAGATTGGACTAATTTTACATGGAAGGTAGAGTAATACTATGACCAGTGCATCTCTGAGCTTTTATCTCCGAGTCCAAATCCATCATTACAGTCTTTTTTTTTTCATGGACTATGCATTACCACACCTGGAAAGACACCATATTAAACCTTTAATGGACCAATATTCTGGTATATATATCCTACAGAAAAACAGCTTTTGCACTCTTTCTAAAACCTTTCTATCAACTCATGCCACAAGCAAACTGATACTAAGTACCAGAGGTGGGCACTGGACTTGACATGAGACTCGTCTTTAAAAGGCTTCAGACTAGACTCGGACTCAAGATTCGGGGCTCGAGAACAATCTTTAACATTAAGGAAATGTCTGACGAGCTGAATAATTCCCTCCCTTATCATCAGGAGTAACATTTCACACGTGCATGGCTACAGATGGTACAACCATAATAGACTTGAGACTCGGTTTGGAATTATTCTGCATTCTATTTACCTCAGAAATAAAAAATCAGAGCTGGGAATGACCGAGTTAACCCGTGTTACAGTACAGTAAGTCAGAACACCGGTTCTAGCCAGGTTCGCTGTTGTTAGCCATTCTTAGTAATACATGTTGATGACAATGCATTGCACATTTTGCGATTACACACACCACGGCAACATGTCCACAGATAGAAGTTAGACAGTGCTAGTGTACGACTGATTTAATGAGACACAAATAAGCCAGAAGTGTTAATAAACGATATACTACAGCTTTCACTACTACTGTTGCTGCAAGGAGCAGCCATTTTGGATTTTGTAGTTGGGGTTGGTTAGGCTCCCCTGGCTTTCTGAGTAGGAAATCCGACTGAGGCAGCATTCCGATTAAAATTTCCTACTGGGACCTCGGACATTCCAACTTACTAGGTGAAATGGAACGAACGCACCATTATGATCAAAGATTTGAGACTTGATTTGGACTTGTGAGCATCTCTGCCAAGACGTGGCTATGTTTAAAACACAGAACAGTAAAATATAGATGGCATTTAAAAGGGTCTGCCAAAGAAGCAAGATGTTATTGAGTTTCTAGGACAAGGACATTTTATGAGCATGTGACCTAGTGATGACCAAGTGCAACTACAACAAGCAGTTATAATAAAAAGGCCAAACAGCCGGTTGGAAGACTGTGTGTACATCATGAATACGCTCCAATCTCTGTGATTTTTATTCAGATTGCTTTGCCCATGATAATAATTACGTCAGTAAACGAAAGAAAGCTTTAAATAGTCTAGTCCAGAACATACAACATATGGACCTTGGACTTACCCTCTCTGGTAGGGGAAGGAGGGGATTCTACTGGAGGACAAACTAAAGAACCTTCAAGGATTATGGATTAATCTTTTTTGAGTGTTATACAAGCTACAGGAGATAGATGTATCTCATTTGAAGATTAAACAATAACAAAAATGTTGACTGATGTCAACATTGAAGCAATAACTAATACCTAAAAATAACATGTTTAATTAATGCAACTATTTGGGATACAAAGCAAAGACAGTGCAGCCAAGAAACAGGACAGGAAGTTGCAGTATTGGTGGATATTGCAATACTCGCTTAACCTTTTGAGTCACCAGCATTCGAAGGCTCATTTTTGCAGTTTTATTCACTGTTTTACTAAACATAACACACAAATATCTGTATTGACAGATTAATGTGAACATTCATTGCCTGATAATCAAATTGAATTTTCATTCCTAAACTTAGTGCCAATTGAAACTTTGACAAAGTTTAACCGATGTCAGAGCGTGCACCGATACAGTGCCATTACAGACTGAAATACCGAGGCTGTTTTCACACAGCCTGGGACCATTTTGTTGGTCTGTATCTGAGAGCAATTATTCCCCCCCTTCCCTGCTGCTCTCCTGTGACATTACATTTTTTGGTATTGAACCCTGGTCTGTTTACGTCATCAGCATGCAAGGAACGTGCAGCTTTTGTTTACCAATGTTGCTAGGCAACGACGCAACAGGGAAGGAAAGGCTTTCTCGCTCATCTTTTTGTTAATATGGCATCAGCACTAAAATAACAGCGTTCGGTGTGTTCTCTATGCCATAAATGTGTCTCGCTGCTAAGAGTGATGAGAGCTGCTAGGATGAGGAGTCTTTTGTGGAGACAGGCGGCATTCCAAATATGAATTTGCAGCTTTGCTTTGCAGAGCATACACGCATACCCTCAAGGTGAGCGAACAGCATGACTACCTGCGGTTAGAAACTGAAAGTGCACCTTTTTCAAGATTTCACCCCATACCCCAGACCCCTGCTTTCTGGTGCACTTGGGGATGGTCCCTTAATGCACACCGTAGATCGGAAAGTAGTGTTCACACCAACTAAATGAGCTGTGGACTCAGGTTCACACCAAGAGTGTGAAAGCATCCTAAGCTGAAAATCGCACAATATGCATCATAAAGAAGCACAAGGCATACACCGATCAGGCATAATATTATGACCACCTCCTTTTTCTCTACA
>JAOUQY010000046.1:23213249-23228170 GCA_028566355.1 Doras micropoeus | reverse complement strand
TCTCTCTCTCTCTCTCTCTCTCTCTCTCTCTCTGTCTCTTGATCTGATTACAACGCCTCAGAGTGGTAATGGGGAATGGCTTCTTGCACAAAGGCTTTTAATTGGACCAACTCCTCTTTCATTTGCATATGCACCGTGTGTGTATGTGTGTGTGTGTGTGTGTGTGTGTGTGTGTGTATGTGTGTGTGTGTCCAGAGGACGAGACAGGGTGTTTCCATACATAAACAAACAGACTATGGGCTTGATGGTGAATTTGTGGAAAATGAACACAAACACTGTTGGTTTTTACCATTTTGTGAGCTCAGTAAATGTATCAGCATTTGTAGGGAGCATCTTTTCCCTTTTCCAGGGAGAAAAGCACATCATTTCAGAAGGAAAGGGCAGTTAGAGTGGTCATATCTGACAAGGTGTGAGGATTTGAGAGAGCACATTAAAAAATTATGCCACATTACCCAAGAAAACATGGCATAATTTAGCATTACAGACAAATAACATACCCTACTACTCTCTGCTGCTTAGTAAATGATTGCATAATTATCTACCTCTGAACCTATGATGTTTTATTTTTTAAATATAACCAGTTATACACTGATTAAATCACACTGAATGATTGTTTTGTTAAAACACATTAAATTCACAGAGCTCTAATTGCCGAGTTAATCAAAAGCTTCTCTATTTTTAGGTCTGAATCTGAGCTTCTCATTTCCCTCCATGGCTGGAAGAGATGGTTGGCCGAAGGGGTTGGCTGTTATCTTTGGTTATCTAGCTGTATGAGTGATGTACGTTCTTCATAAAGCTAGATAACCGAAAGTAACAAGAATCCCATTACACACCTGAAAGGCCACACCTATCCTACATTCCACAACCCATCCCTTGCTTTCTCTTCTCACAAGACCCAAGACATGAAATGGCACCCAGAAGTAGCAGAATTGGTAAGGTGCTTTTCACCGTGCTGTATGATTTGACACTGAGACCACTGAGATTTTAAGTTTTACCTCATCAGAGATACAGTACATTGTAGCAGATTGTATACTAAAAAGCAGCAGAATACCTGAGGGTTGACTACATTATTAAGGGCTCTTGAAATAATATTCTGGAAGTTAATGAAGTGAATAAAAAATTGCATTTTTATATAAGCATTTAGGCCATTTTTTTTACTGACTAATCCACTCTGGCACTTGGTGAAAACAGTATTAGTCTCTCATCTTTTAGGTTCTTACAGATTTGTATCGTTGCACTTTGAGCTGATTTCTCGTTGTCACTCTGCATAAGCGAGTCTTGCAAATTACTAAATGTAAAATGTAAATGTAATCACAAAACACCTGTTTCTGTTCCTCTGATTTCTCTGAATATTGTAATATGGCTTGGACAACCATGATCACGTTTAATCTCCTGATCCCAGATCACAATGAAATGCAGGCAGGGACTTAACGTCGCAGTCACATGGTCACTGAGTCCTGATTCCTTTATAGTATTCAACACAGTACACCATGTTCTAGACGGATTAGTTCGGTAGTAAACTTTCTGCATCAAAGTTCATTAGGAAACTGAAATACATGTCTGACTGGTGATTTTTGATCAGTGTTTTGATTGATTTTCAGACTATAGCTCTTGTAAGCAAATGTGGCAGACAATTCAATGCTTTAAGAGCATTTGAACCACGGGTGAGCACTTATTTGAGGTGGCTCTCAGAAGCTGCTGATATACGCTGACACTGGTTCATGCATATGAATGGACTGGAATAGACCCAATATTAGAATATGAGCAGAGAGAACCTGGATAAGATGGTTCAAACACTCTTCTGTTTCTCACTGTGAGCCCATGGTCAGAGCTACTGACCCAGAGCTGTATTGCTGACAGCAGCTATTAGGAGGACAATCCTACAATTTGAGGTTGCATAGAAACTAGAGCCAACTAGAGGTCTTTACCTAATCAGACCATCACACCTTTACAGTCTGGACAGGATGTATTACATCTTTAGATTAAAGCTGGTAAATAACTTATCTCTCTTTTCTACAGGGTGCAATAAGTTGTTTAAGCAAACTGCTTACGTTGATTGTTAAGTCAAGGCCATATTTGTTTATCATAGTGTCAAAGGACACATTTACAGTCACATATACCTATTTCAGAAATGTTCTTGCTCAGCTTGGCTACAAGAAGTAAAAAGACAAAGGGATAAATCCGAAAGAATGTGTAAGCTTGCGTAACAAGTTTACTATGTGCTAAGCTATAATTTGGATAAACAAGGGCTCAGTGATATTTAGTTCATATGAAGCATTCATGTGTGTCTTATTCACATAAACAGTCTCTGCCCTTGGCCATGTAATAAACAGCGGCGTCAGCTGATCGGTCACGGTCGGGGCTGCCTGCTGCAATGCAGCTGCTCCATCACACACTGTGTTAGCCTTGATAGTAAGAGAATAAGTGAAAGAATAAACAATTCCATTTTGTACTGCTCTTTTCTGAACACTACAAGCACTCTGATAGGAAGACCATAATTACCTGTGCAACAGCCAAACAACAGCAGAGTAATATATCATTCTCTATGGTCTCAGCATGGCACTTTATGTTCTGATGTCTAGCATGTAAGTGTCAGGGCAATCCCAACATCCAATAAACAGGATGGAGGACTTATTATAAAAGCAACCCCCCCTTCACCATCACCATTTATTTTTTTTTAAAGTGGAGCCAAAATGACAATTATGGAGCTCAGGTTTTTTTACATACACTTTAAAAACCTAACATTAACAGGTAGATAGATAGAACTGAGGAGTGGCAAACCCACTGGTTCCAGTATAACTAGAAAAGTTTATAAAAGGCTTTATCAAGCCAACTTAAGTTCTATAAACAGTAATTGTATCCCTCCCCTCTTCTCCCTTCCCCTCTACTCCTCTCACTAGTCAACTGTACTGTCTATAGAGCTAGCTCACTTGTCAAACAGACTCAATGGGCTCTTTTGCTACCCTTTCAATACCGTCCAGTCACAACTGCTGAGTTGTAGTTAGAGCAAAGCTAGCCAACCCCTGTCTTGCCCTTCTTTCTATCCAACACACCAACTGAGACGCAAAAAAGCTGCACTGTGGGACAGGAAATTAAGGACTAAATGCTTGTCTCTTTAGTTCCCTCAGTCTCTGCTGTACTGTCACCCCCATTGAGATGAGAATATACTTTAGGCAATTGGCAAAGTCAACTGGTGCACTCATAGAACAGAATCAGGCAACCGCAGTAGAGCAGGCCACCACTGAAGTTCAACATTGTACAGGCCACATGAGAAGTCTACTCACAGTCCTTATACTGTATCTATGAGGAGATCAGAGCAAAAGGAAACCTATTTGAAGGAGACAAGCAAATAAATAAGACAGTGACAGCAAAGAACTATATGGATTCTGGAGAATGTGATTTAGTGAGCCATTTTGTCAAAAGTTCATCATCCCAAATCTGTGCCCAGTCTGCAAAAATGAGCTTTTTCCTGTGCATAAGTTATATATATGGCTGTTCACATATTGGCCAATTGTCCGGCTCACACTCTAACACACCTACAGGGCCGCTGAAAGTATACAATCTCTTTGTTACCTCAGCTGTTAATGTCAGAGGCTTTACAATGGTCCCTATTCACTCTATTTGCATAAGGCATTTTTCTAACAAGGGCCTGGAGAGGGCTTAAGAGTAGGCCCGCTTTAGAGGGCCGCTGCAAAAAATGTCAAGTGCCAATTAGAGAAGGTTTGCTGCCATTCAGCAGGACTACACCCCTCTAATTCTACTTCTAACTTTATCCCATCCAACTCTCTCACACTCTTTCCCCATCATCCCCAGTCTCCCCTGGACCTCCAACCAGTGTCACCTTGAAACAAGCAGCACATTTCGGAGTCTCTCATATGAGAAAGAGTGAGCCGATGTAAAAACTTCTATCAGGCTTGAGATTTGATCTATTACATTTATTGTCTATCCTTCCAACCAATTATATGCAACTATAGATATACTTCAGGTTGTATTTGTCATGTTATATTATTCAGCCACTGTTTCAGAATGCCTAATCAAATCTGAAGGAAGAACGAACATAAAGCTGTCTCTGTGCTAAATTCTGAGGCGTGTGTTAGGTCAAGTGAGGGTGTTGAGCCATTTTTACATTCCTAGATATGTTCTTGTGTGCGTTCATTTAAAACTCATAATGCATATCATAAGGAAGGAAGCAGAGAGAAAGAGAGGGATTGTGTGATCGCACATAGCGGAAATCGTTTTTTGTTCACCCTGGGCCACTGTTGTTCCTTCCCACCCCATTTCCCTCTGTTAGCATTCTGCTGCCACACAAACGGATTTATGCCTTGCTCGCTTTCTTTTCAATCTCTCTGTGTAGATTTTTCCCAGCCTTGATTCTCAGATGGTTGAGTCTGATTTGCATGCATTTGCATAATGAAAGTCATTTGCATGCTCTGGGGCAGACTGTACCATGTGAACAGACATTAAAAGGCGTTTGTGTGTGTGTGTGTGTGTGTGTGTGTGTGTGTGTGTGTGTGTGTGTGTGCATGTCTGATTGGGTGTACCGTCTATACTTTTCCAACCCAGCAAACTCATGTTTATGTTTTCACGGTCTTTCCTTCGTTTTTTGCTCTTTCGTACAGACATCCAATCTCTATGTCGAAAAGATGCCAGCGAAAGGGAAGGAAAACATGGAGGATGTTAAGGAGGAGGGGCGGGTTGGTGTTGAGACTCTCTGTGCCCCACTATGCATTGCTGCTCTCAGCCCCTCCTCTTGCTGCCTGCCTGCCCCTTCCTCTTGTGAAGAGCAGCAATCCACACTTCACCACCATCTTAGAGAGCGCTGGCATGAAATGGAAGAGGGAGGGAAAACGAACAGGTAGACCCACCATCACTCTCCTTTATTTCATATCCACACACGCACACGCACACACACACACACACACACACACACACACACACACACACTCCCTCTCCTTTTAGCACAGAGACCTTTTTTTAATTACAGCAGATGTGTTTCTTAATTCAAAAAATCACATGTCGCTGGCACCAAAGTGGGCGGGGACTTGTTTTGTACTCGCTTGTATTAAATCATTTGCGGGCACAATGGGGGAGTCAGAGCGGGCATCTGCAGGCTGAATAGAACACATCAGGGATTTTGCTGCCCTCCTCGCCGCCATGCCAGGCACTGAGATGGCGAGCTGCCATTTTGAAGAAAGCTAGCGAGACCTTTTTTGTCACTTCTTCAGGCACTATGCTGAAGAGGATCGCTGTGCACAGAGATGCAACAGAACAGAAAAATATGACAAATTTGACAAAGACTGTATACCTTTCATTAACACCTGAGAACATTTACCTTATATGGAATCCAGGACCAGGGAGTTATAAGTTTAATACTTGCTTAACGAAAACACAGTCGGCTGGGTCCGATTAACAAAATGAGAGCAGAAAAACAATACTGTCCTTTGTCCCAAATTTGCTCAGAGAGGCGGCTTTGTTTGGGTTCAGACATTGGCCCGGTTGATATAGTGCAGGGTAAGTGCCACACTCCCAGCACGGAGCAGAGAATTCTCAAATCAGGTTAAATTCTATTCTATTATTTGTAAACAAGATTAACATCTATTCTGTGAACAGTTAAGTTGTGTGTAAAACCATTAACTGATTTCAATAAAACACAAAGGCTCGGTGTCTATGAAGCCGAGTTTTATTGTTTAATTGTGTGTCAGTAAATAGGTGGTAATATGTTGGATGAGTCTGGCCTTGAGAGGCCTGAGGAAATTATGCACGGTTAAAACAATACCAACAGCAGCGCCTCAGAGGCTGGCTCTAGCGAGGAGGTGATGGGGAGCAAGGGCACAGTGAAACCTTGTGTCTGGGAGCGTGTGTGAGAGTGTGTATAGCTGGGAGGCAAGTAGGGCATGGGCAAGGGGGCAGACACTCTCATGTCTGCACACACACACGCACACACACCCCTCCTTTTGGGACAACCAAGCAGCTGGTCTCCTGCTCTCCATGCAGGCACCGGTATTGGGAACAACCGAGGCCCGCAAAGAAAATGGGCACCCAGGGCCCCCCAAGTCTGAAGGTGTCTATACACCCCTCCTCGCCGTCTCTCCTCCCCCTCCTTCTACCAGCAATGCCGAGGGCCTGGGAAGGACTTGAAGTTCACGGCCAGACCGCCTATTGAGCTGACAGGCCGACTGTTTGCTCAATTCAGCCCCCCATTCAGGCCTGAGTGGGGAGGGAGGGGAGCAGTTACACAGTAACACTGCAATGGCTATTCATTCAGTGAGAGGGAAATCAAATAAGAAAGAAAGTAAAAAAAAGCAAGAAAGAATGATGGAGGTACTGAAAAGAAGGGTTGCATATATAAAAGTGAGGATTCAGTGTGCCGCATTTGGCTCCAAAACGTTTGTGCCCACCAACATACCCAGAATCTAAACAAACCATCTTTCTATAGCACGAACACCCCCTGTCCCCTCCTCTCTATCCAGTCCTGCTGCCTAGCTTTAACAGGACACGTGCTGCGGGTGTAAATTCACCTCATTCAGCTCAGTGTACAATGACAACAGTGTGCCGTCTATTTCCTCCTGCCATACCCTCACCCTCATTCTCAACACTTGTCTGTACTTCCTCTCACCCCAATTCACCACAGTCTTTCTTTTTTTCCTGTTTTCTATCACCTGCGGTTTCTGCCACAGCCTCAGTCAGATGCTAGATTCAAGTGATACTTTAGAAAGAGTTTCCTTTGGGTTATATGCAGAGACAGCATAAAGCTAATCACAGACAAGTGTCAAAAGAGTGTAACCACATTACTAGCCACAATATGGGGTAGTTTCAGGGTGCCAGAATTACTTGCATTTCCTGTTACCCTGCCTCTGCTACTATTTATATTGGTCTTTGATTGCAATTTGACAAACCTCTCAAAATAAAGCATTTGAAGATGAAGATGTAGGAAAAAACAATCAAATTCTAGCCAAATGTAATTCCATTTCTAATCAATGTGTACTGAACCAGAAGTAGACGTCCAAGTAATATTTGCTGTGATGATGGTGGTCTGCTTTCTATCCTGTTTCCCCCTTGACCTTAATATTTTAAGTTGCTTGTCTGAGCTGTGCACCAGAAGCTGGGCATACTCCACCTCAGCACTGCAGACTTAGGATCTATCACATGCTTCGTCTTTGCTTTAGCCTCAGAATGTACCAAGCGCTGGGGCGCCTTCAACTTTATCCTCAATCTCCACCTGGCACTTGCTCCCTGCACGCTACAATTCCTTATGTTGCATTCGTTCTTCAAAATACGATTCGAAAATATGCAAATGTGGTATAATGGTGCTAGGGAATTGTACTGTTTCATGATGATCAACAGTTAAAGTGGCATTAACAAAGAATCCACAATATTATATCTAATAAATCTGCCCTCTCTTTTTCAGGTGGTGGAAGAATAAAAGAGGATTTTTATAAATGACCATGCATATCTGATCACGGATGACAAATCAGTGCCTGCTGATGGAATACTTGATCCAGATATCTGCACCATTTCATTGTGTGCCCCAACATTAGAACATTGAAGCACTTTAAATGCCTCTTTATTTCTTTTGCACATTTTGTCATTTTATGTATGTTGAAAAATGTTTTAATCTTTTTTTTTCCTGCTTTTAAGTTTGTGTTATGATAATTATCTAGTATAATCTGACATTCTAACATTTGCTGTGCATACTCTACCTGGACATGAAATTGAAATTGCTTTACATATCACGTCACATATACAGTATCCTACGCACACACATATCATACCAGACTAGTTTGCTGAAATACAATTTTTTCTATATTAATATCTTACAGAGGCCAATCATTAAATACATTTGTGTTATGTATATAAGCTTATGTATGTATGTATGTATGGTTGTAAGGATGGATGAATGTATGTATGGATGAATATTTATATAACCTAGGTCAAGACAATCGCCTAGTAAAATCTGCTTAAATAGCTTGATAGCACGAAATCAATCTTTAGCATAGGGCACTTTAAACATGTAAAATTTCCCTCTTCCATTTCACGTCTCGCATTCAAAGTCACAGGCAAGGCTAAATAGCATCTGCTACGATTAATATGACACTGTTTAATCGGATTGTAATGTTAGTTTCAAAATGAACATTTTCTGAAACTTGTACGCTGTGGAACTAATGGTGTAGAAATCATGAATGTGAGACCCACGGCAGCAGTGAAGGAATACTGCACTGCAATTGAACAGCTCTGTGTGTGGATATTTACACATCTGGTATAGAGAGAGCTGTTGTCTTTATTCGCTATGCAATTGAATTGGTCATACAATCATTAATGATCAGTGTAGGACCTGTCCTGAGCAGATGGAACCTCCTTTATGTAGGTTTGAAAATATTATTTTAAATATGATATGAACAATAGGTGTACTATTAATGGTGTACTATTAAGGAGTAGTAACATGTCATACTTTACATGGTCTTTATTACTTCGTTTTCTTTTATTTTGTCTATGCATTCTGATTGAACCTGCAGTCATAAGAAGTAAATGATAATCCTACTTGCACTAGATGTTCATGTTTAAAAATATTAATATTATTAATACTACTGGTTCTACTACTTTTACTAGTAATATTGATGATGATGATAATGATGATGATTACTAATAGTAGTAGTATTTTTAATAATCCTTATTCCTGATCTGCTATTTTGCTTAAACATTGTAAAGTATCCTTTAGTTAGAGAGTACGTCATCTTATCATTAAAATTTGGGCCGAGGCAAAACGTATTTTTAATGATCTATGCAAAAATGTTAATATTTGATAATAGGATTGTGCAATCAATTTTGAGACACACTTTTGTTATCATGGACAGTGATGTCCTTAAAGCTTTTGACAATCAGAAAGCAATTCATTTTTATTTTACACTGAAATGTAAAACAACTGTGAGTGCTATGATTAAATATCATTTGCTATGCAATTTATGTACATCACAATGGTGAGCATGTGTCTAAATGTTATATTTTCTGGTGCAAGATTTTTGACATTTTTGAGATGTAGACAACTTAACGTGATTTACTCTATTCTTAGACCATTTGTGGCATTGAACTAATTTGTCCTGTAATGGATACCAATAAAAGTTTACACTGAAAACAGCTGAGACATTGTACGTTTTTTGTTAAACAAACAGTGACAGAATCCCATTATGCTTCTGCCTCAGGAATTACTACAGAATCTAATTATATACTATAGAATATACTACTATATTCCACCATTTTAAATATGATAAACAGATGCACTTTATATGTTTTACTCATTAGAACTATTTAACAAGCAAAACATTTATGTGTGCTAGTTTGCAGGATGCTCACCAGTTTAATATGTGCTGGTGGACCATTCTGATTCCCACACACACGTTTAGTGGTTTTATAGGCAATGCCATGAAAGTTTACAGCTGAGGTGTTTGCAATAAAATAACTTGATCCCTGCATTAATATGCACAGCAAATAATATCATGGTCTTATGGTGTGTGCAATATCACTGTTGTTTTACTTCGGGAATGACACACATAGTGTTGTTTTTTAAAAGAAGCTCAAGACATATACAGTGTAATCAATAGAAGGCACATCACAGAATTCCTCTCTAATGTATAGATCTGTTTAATTGATTAATCCTATATATAGTTAATACAGAAGGGATCATAGTGTGTCAAGTCCATATATTAGTATGCGACCAGTGTGCCAAGAGGCAGAGTGCAGAGTATATAGTAGAGTGTAATAAAGCTAATATTCAAACACATTTTGGTGAGTCAGTACCACAAGGCAACAGAAGGCATGTAACAGGATTAGCCCTGGCTTCCCTACATTCAGAGCTGGGTCACCTATGGGGCAGGTGCCAGCGAGTCCTCTCACTATCAGCAACTGCTTAATTATTTTTTTACAGCATAGCTATTTAAAACTCAGGCTGTAATTGTTGTGGAAATCACACAAATACTGTAAGTACCAGCGATTAAGTAAAGCACAATGTGTTGTTGAAAATAGTACGCTTTCATAAGTGTCTGCCCTTCATTAATTCTCAGTCTGCAGTTCGATGCTTTAGATTAATTTATCAACAAGCACATTATTCAAGATGCTTTGTGACAATGTCCAAGCACTATATAAATAAAACTGAAGATCCTAAAAGTGTAACATCTATTCTGCCTGCAGTAAGCAATTTTTAAGATGCAAATTTATTTTTGGTGTGAATTCACATAGAAAACACGTATCCGGGTTGTGTCTTCCTTATAAATATCTAAAATGTTAATGTGTTAAGACATGTTGGTTATCTCCTGCTGACAGAGTCCTGATGGAGTGTGTTTACTGAGGTGGTTGGTCGCCTGAACGCTGTACTCGCCTCTCTCCCAACATGATTAGCATGCTAAAGCACCAGCGTTCAGGAGTCCATTATGTGAACTGTTCAGAGAAGCTCTCTCTATCCTCTTGTTTACCAGTTGCCAGGACACCAAAAGAGCATCCATGGGCTGAGCAGTGGCCTGTGCCAAGAGTGAGCAGTTGATTTGCTCTTTTAATTTCTGAATAAGCCCTTGATTGTTAATACAGTGGTTATCACCTGCTGTTGGTGGGAGAAAAAGAAATCGCCCTTGCCCATCAAAATGGCAATCTGAAGGACTGGCAAGCAAAATGGCTGATGAAACTGGTTAGATTTAGGCCAGGAGAAAACATATTAATGTACAGTCTGTTTATAATCTATTTACAATGCACCATGTAAGAGCACATAGATGACCTTATATGGACATTATCTATAATGTTGTTAATGTATACGCTAATGCTGATGGAAATTGAACCCTGAAAATCCTACTGACATTACAATAGGTTAGAAACTTTGGACATCGGTTCAGTTATACAATAAAACATATAAAGCCTCTGGGCTTAACTGGACATTGTTGGATGACGATTTTAAAAGGACAACCCCAAATCAATTTCAAATAGCCTGATATGTAACAACTGACATACTGAATTCCATTCAGCATTGAACCATGAACATGCTTTTTGAGAACAATCTAATACTTTATGCATGCAAACCCTATAAATATTTGCAAATGGCATATTTGAATAATTAAGCGCATGTAAATGAGTGTGAGAGAGAAGGAGAGTTTAGTGTATCAGTGTGTGCCCTTATTTGTAAATCAAGTGGCTGATTCTCTATTGGAGTACCAATACGTTTGCCTGAAGGAGCTGAGAAATATTTCCAGACAGAAGCCCCTTCTAAAGACAGCCATCATCCATCACTTGTGGCAGTCTAGCCCTCTCCAGAAGTGACATTTTCTTTCACGTCATGTGTGTACTTCTCTTCATTAAGAGTCTAATTCAGACAATCATTTCTACCATACTTCATCCCTTAAAGCATCAACTGGCAGAATGCACCTACTTACAATAGGAGGGTAACTTGTCTGTAAGTGTAACTTACAATAATAATTTGTTTACAGGAGGGTCATATTGTGTAGGGGCTTACTTTTCTTTAACGGGAGACAAATAGGAGCGTGTTCTGGAAAGTTTTTCAGACTCTCTGAATCCCAGAATAATGACTCCGCAGTAGGATCTGACGACAAATTAATTGATTGATTTCAACAATCTGCATGACACTGGTAGTTATTACAAATCTCACACTGTTAACGAGATTAACAAGGAATGGCGATACGTTTATTTTTCTCTCAGTGTGAAAGGGAGATGCAGTAATATGGCTTGTTAATTTCCACGCCTGATTCTGCTGATACAGATTTCTGAATGGTTAGTGGATTTGCAAAACAAACGGCCAAATGGCCAAATGAACAAACAAACAAACAAACAAATAAATAAAAAGTGCATCGATTAAATACCTTCCCCTGTAGTAGAATTACGATAACTTGCGTAGAGAAAATAATGGGTGCAGAGTTATTAAATTTAAGGCTATATTCAAAATTAATTTCTACTATAATCATAAGGAATACAAAGTGATTGCCTACAGAGTGACTGCCATACTCCAGCTGTGAGAAGTGTCTGAGTCACTGTCTGTCTGGCTTGCAAATCCCTCCAGTGGGGTACAGCGACTAAAGTCACTCTGGTAAAACAAAAGAAGGAAACCTAAAGTGGAGGGTGTGAGAACAGATTTTACCCCATGCATTCAGATTATGGGAAAACAAACTGTCCCGTGGGGCGTTCACATGTAGACGGGGTCTCTGTGGCCCACTGTTCTGGCGTGAATGACGAAGGCCCTGCTGTTAGGAGAGAAGAGCCTGCAGAGGGTGTGAAGAGTTAACGCCGACAGCTGAACAATGGGAGTTTTTGGGGGCGACAAGGAGGAGCATGAGGGATAGGTCTGGGGTCAAGGGGACCTAAGGGGGTTCAAGTTCAAGGATATTGTCACTGTCTGGCATTTTAAATATGCATACCCTTACTCAAAGCTCTCCCAACACTAAACTCAGAACATATATACCTTTCTTTTTTGATCATGGAGGAGAAGGCTGTGTTGGTGAAAGAGAGTGCAGTGCTGTTAGCTGATTAATGAGACTCTATATGAATGCACAGGGACTTAAGACTCAGCGAGTGTGGGAATGTTTGGAGGTTCTCTGCTGCTGATAAAGTGGTGGATTTTTTTTTACGAAGCAGATCACAGAGATACCTTTGTATCCATACTGAGTAAAATATTGTTCCATAATCACTCCATCTATTTCAAAGATGAAAGCTCTTATTCCATCAGCATTGATACTGGAAGGCTCTGAAAAAAAGTTCTAAATGGATGATAAATGATTCGGTAATATTTTATGATGCTTGAGCCACTTCCGTCTTCTGTACACTATCCATCCAAGCAGACATTGGAGCTAATATTATTATTTTGATGTACACTTAGATAGTCTCTCTCTCTCTCTCTCTCTCACATATACACAAACACACACACACACACAAACACACACAAACACACACACACACAGAGTGAGAGCTTGCAAAAAAGGGTGAGAAATACAGAGACTGAATACATTCTGTGGTGTTGTTGTAACACTGCTGGGAGTGGGCCCTGTGCCATGCAGCACCTCTCCATCACTCCCTCTCTCTTTATAGCTTTCATGCTGCCTCCCGGTTGCCTTGGCAACTGGGATGGCACTGACACAGATGAGCAAGGAGTACGCAGCAGTGAACAACACTGCCACACACACACACACACACACACACACATACAGAAAGAGAGAGAGACAGAGAGATAGAGACACACAGACAGAGAGAGAGAGAGAGAGAGAGAGAGAGAGAGAGAGAGAGAGAGAGAGAGACTCATTCACATTCATTCACATTGTGCAAAAACAGCTCTGCTCAATTTTTTGGCGAAACATGCATTACTATGGATCGGTTTATATGAATATGGATCTGCATATATGGATCTTATGTTCACCATTAAATGTAGAATACGGTGTGAATTGCATCAGCACATTCACAAATGCCTGACTCTACAAAATCTGAGGTTTTGATCTAAATAAGCAGCTAAAGCCTATGTAGCAGGACAGGTCAATGCCAAAGCAAGTGACATTTGATCTTCATCATTTGTGTGTGTGTGTGTGTGTGTGTGTGTGTGTGTGTGTGTGTGTGCACATGTGCAGTTTAACACTCTCATTAAACTCCTAAAATTAAGACCCATGTGGCAGAGAGGCTGGTCACTTGACCTCTCAGTGTGCGTTTGTCCTTTAGCAGGATAAATCCAAAAGCAGGCGCTTGAATTGGCCCTTGAACTGTCAGTCAAGCCTCGAACAATAACCAATCAGAGGAAAAATGAATCATTGATAAGGCACTCAACACAAATGTACTTTAACATGCTAGAACACATGACCTATCCCTTTTGAGAACCAGAACCAGTTGAGGTGCCCGAGACCCTCCGAATTCTCCCACATTTACACACTAAGGGAAGAAAAAAGAAACCAGACAGATTCAGAATTTGAATGCCTTCTGGATCACGATGCATTTGGAACAAGTAAAATCTGGAATCACTGCCATTTCACGGATGTAACAATATGTGGAAATCCAAGCCCATCTTCCAAAGCCCAGTCCTGGAGGGCGATTGTGGCTTCTTTTACCACACCTTATATGATGTAGCACATCTTATAACAGAGTCATCACACAGCCCTTGAAGAGTGGAATTGAGTGCATTAGAAAACATATTAGAGAGGGAAATGCAGGGCAATGACTGGAAGCCCTTTCCACCACTCTAAATGACACAAAATAACAAAGTCATTTATTCAGTGCAGCTGTTGCACCAGACATCATCTGAATGTGGGTTAGCTGACTCAGCAGATCTTCTAACAGAAAAATAAGCAGACTTGAGTTTGATTATGGGTCAGTGGACTTTAGTTAAACTCAGCTTTAAAATGTTAGGCTAATACATCAGCTTCAGAGCACTGTACCAGGAACTTAAGATATTAAATTATTTCTGAGTATATATTTCCCAGTACTGCAGTATCATTAGACAACATTTAATGGGTATATAATAGCATCTGACACAAACATGCTTAAACTGTGCTGTGCTGGATGCCATTCAAGTCTGTCCTATATTGTTGTTTAACTGCAACTTTAATTCATCACATATTGCTTCAGGATTAACCCAGTGAGACCCCAAACTCAGACAGAGACGAGACCTGTGTTCCTGACCATGGGATCTACGCCATAGTGACACTAGTAATTTGGACTTGTTAATTAAAGTGCAGAAACGAATGGGGGTGCAGACAGAGCTAAAGAAATGAAAATGAGATGGGGTTCTCCAGACTGTCTGGACTAGAGTGTGGGAGTGTGTCGCCCTGTGTATGGGTGTGTTCTCAGAGTGGGGGTGTCTGGGAATTGACTTGGGCATTAAATGACCTGATTGAGAGTTTGTCAGGACCAAACCCCCCCCTCCCCATGCCCCCCACCCTCCTCCCTTTCAGGCTATA
>JAOUQY010000046.1:23199721-23212990 GCA_028566355.1 Doras micropoeus | reverse complement strand
CACACACACACACACACACACACACACACACACACACACACACACACACACACACACACACACACACACACAGCCACAGTCTAGTTGAGGATATAGGACGCGCCACAACCACACAAAGAGCAAGACTCAAAGGTCAAATAAGTGTGCTGGGATGGGCTTTCTCATGCTAATGCTCATGCTTATACATGCTAAGTTTGATGGCGAGGATGTTTCCTGATTTTCTGTGGTATGTGTCTTTGGGAGCTAAAGTGTGATAGTCACTGCTCCCATGTGTGTTATAAACTGTAGAACATTATAGTTATAATGAAGAGATAAAGGTTAATGTTCACATTGGTTTAAAAAAATGAATAAATGAAAAAATATATATATTTAAAAATAAATATTTTTTGCATTAGAATATGTATTTGCTCTGAACAAGTCTCAGTATTATTACAACCTTGTAAACATAAATGTACATTGTGGGAGTGCTCTAAAAAACAACTATACAAATATCAAACATTTAAGTCAAATTTTGGAAGAGAATAGAGACAAAATTAACATGGTTGCTTGTTGAAACTTTTTTTTTTAATAGGACCAATTCCCATAATTCCCCCATAAATAAAATAAAAATAAAATTAATTGCATATTTGTTGTAATTCATACCATCATGATGGTGTGCCATGAGTAAAAGCTGTCTTGCCAAATTCAGACCTCACCAATGGAACATAAAAATAAATGTAAATATAGGAATATGCTGCATTCATACAAACAAATACAGAGAATTTCATCAAGAACCTTTTGAACCGAAATCAGCTTGTTAAAAATCACAGTGATGAGTACACTGCTAACCAAATCAAAAGATTTCAAATTATAGGTTAAAATAAAATACATTTGAAGTATGCATGTACATGTAAAATTCCACCATAATATTCATGAATGATGGGAAAAAGGAAATAAAAAAAGGTATTTTTTTTCCTAAAAAAAATCTAGCATTTTTATCATTTTATTTTTTTATTTTTATTTTATTTTTTATTTTATTTTATTTTATTTTTATTAAGCAAAATTTTAACATACTGACCAACTGTGTATATAACATTCAGTGAAATTAACGTGAGTGAAAACATCACCTTTGGGATTAACTCCTGCTGCTCAGTCATTAGTAATTATAGCCAGAAGTGTGTTGATAATGTACATGCAAATATACAAACATGCAAACATATATATATATATATGATAAAGCTGAATTGTGTGACGTCATCAGAACAAGCAGGGCTGCTTTTGTTCATCTATGTAGGCCATAGTGTCTCTCATATTCAAATCCCAATTAAGGATTATCTATGAGCTCATTCAATTTCACCTATAACCAATGACAAGCCAGCAAGCCAGAAACGTCATACGTGTTATTTATTTTTAAAGGCGGGAAAAATGACTTGGCACACCTATTAATAGAATAATTAACTTAGATAGACTGTAAAATAAATAGAATAGGCAGAGTCGTTTTTTTTATTTATAAGACAATATTTATTATTTGTTTGCAGGCACGTGACCTTCATGAGTTACGGTTTATCGTATAAGAAATTGACATTTGTGCAAGTTGTGACATTTTGTGTAGTTAATAATCGAAATATATAAATTGAAACAGGTATAATTAAACGAAACAGAAGGAAGAGGGGAGTTTTCTGCCAGTCTCTTGAGCCATTTGAGTGATTTTGTATTAGAACTTAAAACTATGTATTTTTTAAAACTTTTAAAAATCAGCCCAACTACCAGACCAAACTGAAGGAAAACTGTTGTGCAAATAAAATTGTGGAAACTTTTCATTAGCCAAAAAAAAAATCTAAATACCGTTTTAAGTTTTCTGAGCACAGAAACGCCTCTGCCATTGTTTAACGCACAAAGGGGCTTTTGCGGTGTTATAGGAACCCAGCAGAATTAATTACTGGTGTTCATTTGTGTCCTACTGAACATAAACATGGTTAATAATTAAGCACTGAGGTGTAGGCTGAATATAATTATGATTATATACGTATATTTAAAAAAATCTCCATAACGATCTCCATAATGTGCTGCTTTATATAACCTAAGGATAGCAACTTGTAAGAGAAATGAATAGCGAGTGCACAGGTCCTGATGGAAGAAGCTAATGGCGGCTGAAAGGTGATTTGTGAGAGGAGGAGGAGGAGGAGGATGCCGCAATTCGTTGCTGGAATATTAAGCGGCGCTTGGAGCTGCAGCCTCGCCGTCCTCATAGCGCAGCTCTTGTCTGCTGAGGGGCGGCTAATGAGAGGCGACAAGCTAGTGGCGGAGTGACGATAAGCAACTGGCATGGAGTCGTGGGAAACTATAAACAAACAGCTGCCACCGGCATTTTTTGATTCTTCTCAACCCCTTTTAATGAATGCTTGTAAGCTTGAATAGCAGTCGGAGGCTGCTGCCATTAGCGTTGCACTAACATTTCGACAACACAGCTATTTACAGGTTCATATTTTTAAGAAACACCTTTTTTAATTTTAAGATTTTATCATTATCCAATCCCAACGCAGAGATCCACTCTGATTCTCATGCAGCACATTTTACCAGTGTAATGTGTCTGAAAAAAAATTGGAGAATAGTAACTGGTGGTAATCAGTTAATAATCTGCAGGCTTATTACATTTTTTTTATTGTCTTCTTCTTTTTCAAATCTTTTAACATTCCTTTTGGATGCTATTTTCACAATATAATATGAAAACGCTCTATAGTCATAGTCCTCTGAATGGTTTTGTATGCGTCAGTCAGACAGCCTGAGAGAGTTTATTAAGGGCCGTGTGAATGAATGGTGTTTAAGATGTCGTTGGGGAATGGACATGGCCATAATTGGTCATAAGGTGGGTATTAAACATTGTAAATGTCCCCTGGGGTTCAGCCTCAGGGCAGAGGCCTCCCTCAGTTCACCCCAGTATCCTCACAACCAGCTCATCTCTGTTAACAAGGTCAAGCCTTCAATTAGTCTTGGGTCAGGGGCCAAAAGTGTCACCACTAACATGTGGTTGAAAAGGCTCTGCAACAGGTCCATAGCACTCCTATGACCTTTTTCCTGGTTTGGTAATGAACACAGTTTATTCAGATTCATAACAATGTGCCAAAATTGTGATATTTGGATAGATCGTTTTTCTGTTAGAGCACTACATTTCCCAGAAGAACGTAGTGACTGAAACATGGTCTGATTGGACCTTGTGGATTTTTTACTACTGATTACCTGATGCAGGGGAAAAATTGATTGCCAGGATATTTATTTATCCATTTCTTAAGCAGATTTAGCTCACTTGAGGTAACAGCTGTAAATCTAAAAAATAACTGCATATCTGTACCATCTTTTAAAAATTTCTCCCATTTTCCAAAATTCCTTATTATATATGATTATATATGATCCTTATCATATATAATCTTTAACATATATTAACAACCCTTTGTTCTCCAGGTATCCAAAATGACACCATTTGTACTTCATTTTAGCAATCTGTGTTTTTGGCATACTAAACAACACAATTGGACAAATGAAGCAATGAAGCATATTCTCCATATTCATTTCTCATTGAATGTCTACTGCCTGGATTTTCTTCCTTTGATTTCTTTCATTCTCTGCGGCATTTCTCAGATGCTAATAACAGACTTGTCCATCAAGTGTCTCCACCCCTGGAGTTAATTGGTGCTGCATTTTTTCGGGCCATGCTCTGAAGTTTGGGGTGTCATTAGATCAGTGGTAGTTACCTCCCCACCTGCCTTCTCTTTGCACCCCCCCCACCAGGTCAGCCCTGCCCCCTCAATGCCCCGTGCACCCCCTATGGACCCTTTGAGAAGGCCGACCTATATCTTTTCTCACCAAAGCTTTACCAGACCACTTTGAATGGGATCTATGTAATCTCCCATGGTTGTTTTTCACTTTTATATAACACATGGACATTTGAAGCAAAATCTAAACTTTCCCAAATTCAGATTATAATATAATCATTATATAATGGATGAATATTATTAGCCTTTTAATGCTCCAAATCATTTTAATACTAATGCAAAATTACTGTTTAATGATTTAACTGCACCTACTGTAACTAAAATCCAAGATTCAAATATAAAGTTAGTTATGACCGAGTAATCTGATTGGACATGTCCATGAGTAGTCCATGAGTGGTGATATTAGAGTATAACAGTACTGGGCCCTTCAACTATACATGTATCACTTGCTTTACAGGTGTGTTCTAATAAGCATTAAATAGGCTATGTTAATGAGCATTATCTCTCTTAGATTGCAACAAACTTCATCAAAAGATGAACATATTTCCACAAATAACAGAAGTCATTAGTTCATTTATTAAATGGATTATTAATCTATTTCTGTGGTAACATGTAGACCTCCACAGTGTATCAAGCTAGAGTACAGGAAAATGTTTGTGTTGCTTGGCAACAGTTCAGTCCCAGTCCATTTGCAGAAGTATTTGTGCTGACAGAGCCAAATAAATGATTAAAAAAACAGACAAATTGCAATCTGTTGTCACTTATTACTGTTAACTAAGAAATGGTGCTCGTAGAACTGTTGTATAAAAGCAATATCACATTCGAGGTCGAGCTGTTATACTGAATATCTGAGCTGAGTACTGAAGATAATCACAGCAGTGATGATATTAACAGCACTCCCTCTTGTGATATTGCTTAACTGAGCACTAGTTTAGATTGTGCTATTATAATGACCAGCATTTTGCCAAAGCTTTTTCTTTTTCTTCTGTTTTTTTTTCCTACCAATTTTGGTAGACTACATCAGAAATCATATACTTCACCGATCCACATGAAACTTGAGGTTTTTGTCCTTAGGCATGCATTGCCCTTCATGCTAGTGGGGTCTGCTAGCTACCTAAAAATGTTTACATTTTGCAATTTGTTTGTTGGTGTCAGATTATTTCTAACATAATGCGGATGAATGCTGGTTGAAGGGGCCCCCTGCTCATTTTTGCCTATAGATGCACACCCAATTTTGTGACATTTTGTCCATAGCAGGCACTGCATCTGCCACATTCCATATCTCAAGAACTGCTTAATCATCTTTTTTCCACTTCATTTTTGCTCTTTCTTTTACTTTATGTGGTAGTCATATTACACACTGCTATGTGGTATACGAGTTGCATTATATTCTGTTAACTACCTCTATTATAGCCTACTGCATACGCATAAGACCCTGGTTGTAAAATATAATGTGAAGTGTGTTTGACTCTTAACCCTTTACACTTTATGTCTGTAACACATGGAACAACAGGCTGAGACATGCCACCCAGAGGAAGTTGGGTTCCTCTTATGAACATTGGCTCCTCTCAAGGGTTCATCCTTATGCTCTCTGCGTGTGAATCAGGACATTTTTAGGCCGTGTTGCGTGTAAAAAACTACCTAATTGAAAAAATTTGACTAACCTAAGCAATAGTTATGATGTTTATATGTGACTTCCCAGGTCTGCTCACTCCCATACTGATCCCCACTAACTCAAGGCCTAAAGCTCCTTTTATCATTACGAAAGCCAAGGCCATGGCACATAAGAGCAAGCAGAAAGGCACAAAGGCCCAGGCTAATGGGACTTCAGCGTAATTGGCACAAACAAAATACTTGGCATCTTTGGCCACTTTCTCACTCTCTCTTTCTCTCTAACTCTCTTTCTCTCTGTCATCTCTTCTCTCTTTTCGCCCTCTGTACAGGTCCCTTCCTCCGGGCCCATGGCTTCCTGGCACTGATGCCAGTCTCTGTGTGCCATCTCGGGAAGCAACGCATCCCCCTGCTGCTGATGGAGCCTTTGAGTCTGGAGAATGGGGGTATTGTGAGGAATTGTGGGTCGTCACTGAAGTGGGTATCCGTTTGCTCATATGCAGGCCCCTCACACACACGCAGAGAGAACTCAGAACAGAGTGCCAACAGCGGATCTTAAACTTCACAGATATAAAATGTCCCCTCTGAGGAGGTGGCAGTGTGTGTGTGTTTGTGATGTGTGTGTGTATGTGTGTGCACACAAATGTTTTTGAGTGACCTGGAATTTATTTATGAGGTAGAAAGAAAAGGTAGAAGAAAAGTGACAATTATTTGTTGGTCAGATGGCATATGTTATGGAAACCTATATGTATATCTAGGTTCTATAAGAATAAATACAAAAATTAATAAAATAAAGCTAAAGGCACATTATTAAGCTATCTACACCCACTAGTGGATCAGTGTGAATGTAATTAGGATGATAGATGTTAATGGAGCTTAATGAAACAGGACTGTAGGGGAAGAAAGGTTGGGCTCAGCTTTAGCTCTATGATGCCACCTACTTGCCACACATGGCTTTACACACTCCCTCACTCTCACTAAGTAAGAATGACACATTAACGTGCACGCTTCTGCTCAGTTTGCCTATTTATTGGTGCTAATTTTTTGACTGATGACACCCTTGTGCTGCCGGAAGCCTCTTAAACACTACATGTCCTTCTGTCAGTGTGAGAGAAGAGAGAAAGTAGAGCCCATTTCAGGCGATGTCATCTATTAATACAGCCGCTTCATGGACAGAATGGCTCATCAACATGCAGCGGCCCCACTCTGTGCTTTCACTATGCTGCCCTAAGACAAAAGAGCATTGTGCAGCCTTCTTCTGTTTTAATTATGATGAGAAGATGCAGAATGTGTAAACTGCTGCCTGTGTGCACGTGTATGTGTGTGTGTGTGTATGTCTTGCTGTGCTAGTGTGAATCCCAGTGTGTGTGTATTTCAGGGAGGGGGGTGTTTTCACTGTATATGTACAAGCAATTTTCATTAGTAAATCACTGTTTGTATGTATGCCTGCATATATTTTGTAATTTTGTGAACTGGCCTTATTGTATGTACAGGGCAAATGGTGTGTGTTTGTGTGTGTGTGTGTGTGTGTGTGTGTGTTGGGGAGGGGGGTGTTTTCACTGTATATGTACAAGCAATTTTCATTAGTAAATCACTGTTTGTATGTATGCCTGCATATATTTTGTAATTTTGTGAACTGGCCTTATTGTATGTACAGGGCAAATGGTCTGTATGTGTGTGTGTGTGTGTGTGTGTGTGTATGTGTGTATGTGTGTGTGTGTGTGTGTGTTTGTGTATATGTGTGTGTGTTTGGAAAAGGGTGCAGCTGCGAATGCATTTGTTGCTTGTTGCCTTCATGGAAATTGGCATCCAATAAAGCACCGGTCACAAAGGCTGTTTGTGTTCTAGGGGTGAAGAGGACTGCTGCAAAGAATGCGAGAGGTTGGGAGGGGTTATGGGGAATAGACAAGAGCAGGATTCCCATCAGAGTAATGGTGCCATCTCAGAATTCCTGTCTCTCTCCCTATTGCCCGATTAACACCCCTGGATGAAGCTCCCCCAGATTACAAACCCCTTAATTGAGACCGATACAGGAACCCCTCTGTTTTTCTAACCGTCATTTTTATTTTGTTTAAATTACAATGTATCACTGTGGTGATGAAAATAAGCGGAACATGAGGAGACTGGACAGCAGACATTCTAATAAATGGATACACTGTGTGATGTATCACTAATATCAGTCATACTGATGCAAGCACCGAAGGTTGTAACGTTTGAATATAACTTTAAACAGTCATAGCTCAGATAGCTTTTAATGACTGTTGGACTATCAACCTGCCCTGAGCTCTAACTCTACAATCGCTTCACTGCTCATTGCTCAAATAATGCTACATTTCAGAGTTACCCCTGGGTAGTTCCAGACAACCTCCATTTTAATATTTATGCATGACGATTTTATATATCTCTGCAATATAACTGTCAATATACAAAGTATATTGTATACTCAGTAAGTGTGTAATAAAATACAAAAAGAAATAACATTTCTTTAAATTCTACTATAATATAGAGTGCTCAAAGCAGTGTGAACTTAAATGTGTTTTACAGTTCTAAATCCTTTATCTCAGCTGGCATTCTGAGACAATATTTACAGCACAATACCAATCAATACCAAAAGGTAAAGCTATTAGATTTATAATTGGTAATTGATTTTTTTTACAGTAATACATATACTGTTACGAAGCTTTGCACTGTATATAAAAAATGCAATTACAGTAAACAAACAACAGTATAAATGCAGTAAAAGGTAATTCAAGCACATACCTAGCAACCAGTAAGTTTTGTACAGTTTAAGTAGCAACTGGTAAGTAACTGGTAACATTTCCAGTAACCTGTAATTCCAACATGTACCTAGGAACAGGTAAGTTTCATTTATACAGTGGACATATATGGCCATTATACTGGACCTATACATATTTTTTTATGGTATATTGGTATAGGTGATGTCTCCATTAAATTGTGCTATATGAGTTTTAATACAACCCCCTTTCTTAAACAATGTAAGATCTAGTTATTTTAAATAAGCATGCCAAGCAAAATCAGCAGAATGGTTTGATAAATTACTGAAATAATTATTCTTACCCTAATAAATTAATAATCCCATTTCTAGCTTTAAGTGGTATATGCAAATATTTATCACTATATGACTGTATTGTATTATATTGTGCCCCATGTCCAGTGTTCCTGGGATAGAATTTGGATCCACTATGACCCTGACCAGGATAAACTGGATGATCATGAATGTATGAATTATTAAATATGTTTTGGCAATAAGGTATGGTGAGATGGATAACGGATAGTGAGATGTATCAGAGCGGTGTTAATAGTCAGAGTATGATGCTGCTCTTTCAGGACTTTCAGGACCCAGCATCAATTCCTTAGTCTTGTAACTATATTCATAAAATTTCACTGTGTTTTTTTTTTTAATAATTAATAGTTTCTAAATAACATTTTCATATGAGGAAGTGAGGATTTAAAAATACAGAGAACATATGCGTGTGAGGAGTTTCTTTATTTTACTCTTCCTTACACAAGTCTCATTCCAGCCTCAGAAAAAAAACACCAACCAGAGACAAAAATCAACATACACTCAACTGGAGAGCTGTATGTGAGGTGCACATGCCCTAGCACTCTCACATGCTCCTTTAACAGGACACACTCAATTAATACTGCATGAAGAGCTACCCCACTTGACACAGACTGACCTCTGAACTCTGACCTCAGGGTCACACTGCACACAATGCCAGGAGTGCAGGAGGATGTGACAAGGTTGAGGGGGGGGCAGTCAATGTCTTTGTCCTTGCCATGTCCAGCTTGTTAACACTATAATGCCTTTAGTGGTTTTCCTCTTTAATAATTGCCCCAAAAAGACTTCATATTAAAAAGGGTTTACAGAGAGGGCTGGGTTTGTTCCATTTATGACCACTGAGCAAAACTGGTTTACTGTTAATTCATGAATGTCATTCATTTAGAAACCAGTTATAGGTTTTAGTGGTCAGAACTGATTACAAAAACAAATATGGTAATTAATTAAAAACCCTAGACTACATTGCCTCTAATGTGACATTACCCTTTCTTCAGTCAGGTATTTTTTTTGAATGAGGCACTTGAAATTCACTGCTCTCAGGGGAAGCAGGTGTCAACTGGACCTTCTCAGACTAAAGCTCTCTCTGTATTGTGGTAGACTGCATTCAAGGGCTGAGAACAGCACAGGAATATGTCAAGTGTAAAGCTCTTCTCTGCTCTTTTTGACGAGAGTTGCAGAGGGACAAAAAGTCCTGCACACATTAATACTGATCCGTTGCTTTTGTTGGCCTAGAATATTTCCCTACTATCACTGCAGGTCTAGAATATGTCCTGTGTATACTGTATTTGTAGTATGCGTGTGTATTTATCATAGTCGCGCACACACAGCCCTCCCAGTTGCTGTCTCTCAGCAGGCCGGTGAGGAGCATGTGAAGGTTGCCTGGAGGAAAGACACAAGCTGAAAGAGCTGGCAGACCCTGAACACAGCCTGCCTGTAATCCTGTTAAAATGAGCTAAAGCAAAGGCACTCTCTTCATGCAGAGAGGCAGCAGCAGATTTTACCCACTCCACACACTCCCACTGACTCATTTACTTGGCCATGCTTTACACCCTGCAGTAGGCCGGCCTGCCTACCTGAGCTAGGCAGAGAGAGAGAGAGAGAGAGAGAGAGAGAGAGAGAGAGAGAGAGAGAAACTACTGTTTTGGACACGTTCAGCTGTATAATATCCAGTGTATACAACTGCTTCAGATAAAAAAAAAAGCCAATAACCAATTTAGATTAAATGATGTTAAATTTTGCAAAAGAATCAAATAGTAGCCCAAGTTCATTATTTATTCTTATGTTCTAAATGAACCAATTACAGAAAGCGATTTCCATTAGCCCACTCATCGTTGTTACCCTGATTAGATGATTAAGTACTTGACAGCCTTCAGCCATTGTTCAGAACAGCTGCTCACCTGTCTGCATGTTAAAGCATGGGAAAAACCCGCGGCGCTGCTTCACGCCAACACGCCGTCAGTGTCGGAGCAAACCACACTCTGGGAATAGCGGGGGGGGGAAGGAGGTGCTATTCCCACTCACACGGTGTGCACGAAGCTCCGGGCGCTTCCAGAAACACGGTATCAACATAAGAGCTCCAGCTTTGTCCTCGCCTTTTGATCCCAGAAAGTGAAACTGTGCTAATTACGAGGCGGACACCATCTGGACTCGGTGTTCCCCTTCCACGGTAATTGGAGGCGCCATTAAGTGTTCGTGCGAATTAAAAGCCCTCGCCTTCATCAAGAGCTACACACAATTATTTACACTATTGTTTATTCGCCATAGAGAGGCTGTGATGCAGGATTAAAGCCTGTCCTTAGCACATATTTATAAAATAATCTATGTATTGCCTGCTACCGTACCAGGGCCCCCGTCTTTAGCTAATTACTAATTAGATTATAGGCTACATGATCAGAAATAAACAAATATCCTAGACATACCTATTGAGGTCGCCTCCTGTGGTTACATTACACCCATGTCTTATTTGCACTCGTACCTGATTACACACAACTGCTGGGAGCATCCCATACAGTTCCCCCAAAATGTAGATGCGCTCAAGCTTGGTCATTTCAGACATTAACAACAGACATCAACATGACCCCGTGAACAGCACATCTATTGCTAAGGAGCAAACAGAGCATGAAGGTCCTAACGCTTTACAGGACGCTGCTTTAAAGCGCTGCTGAATCTACAACACTTAGACTTATTTAGCCTAGAGGGTAGAGAGGAGGAGGGGGAGGAGGAGGAGGAGGAGGAGGGTGTGTGTGTGATGATATATGGGATATGTAACTTTGCTGCAAAACAAAAGGTACATGTATGTAGAAGTGTTATCCTAGTTTTGAATGACACTGAGATGAAGTAAAAACCAAATCCAAATTGTCTAGAGTTTACGTGTAATTCATTTGGGGCAAACCGCTCCTGGCAAAAAGCCCTCAGCACATTTTTTTGGTTCCATATAGTTGATTGATTATAAAGGACACCAAATCAATCTATGATCCTTAAAATATAATAACTGTGAATTATTACCAGATTATAATTTCAAACATATTTATTTATAATGATCCTAATTATAATAAAATAGGCCTAGGTACTTTTGTTAAGTTCAAATATTTTGACTCCACCACCTACTCAGTCTACATTTAGTGAAAAACAACGGATCTAATGGTCAGAACATGGAAACTACAGTAGTAATTATGATAGCACGGAGTGATGCCCCATGTGGGGCCTTTTACCCCCGGCACTGGGGGTGTGGGGGGTGAGGGGGGTGTTTACCCCACAGACTATGACCTCAGAAAAAACTGACATTCTTAAACATTTATTTTATATATATAACGTTAAAAAGATTGCCCTAACTATTCATATCATAGATGTCCTGCAAAATAACAAACGCTGTTTTCTGACTGCGGAAACAATAAAACAATAAATCCATAACCTGACTGAAGTGTAGTGGTTATATATGAAGGTCTATGTCCAATCGCCTACAAAACTTAAAAAAAAAATGGAAAACTAAAATGAAAAGAATGCACCACTATAAAACCACATTTTTAAAAGCATTGCAGTTTATATTTATTAAGTATTTGATGTTACATAGGTGTGTTTTCTGAATGAAATTAATATTTCTTAAACATTGTGCGGTAAAATAAAAGAAGACAATTGCCTCATAAATGTCCTTGCAAAATGCAGTAAGTCCCATGCACGGAGATACAGGCTGTGTTCAGCTCACGACAACTCCAATCAAGCATTTCCAAGCAAAGCGTTTAACACTAGTTCTGCCGGGTACCTTCCTGCTGCTGCAGCTCAGGCAATAGATTAATGGCGCCACCTGGTGGTCAAACAGAATGAGTTCATTTGTATTATTCTTGAGTACTGTCCTGTCCTATTCTTCCTGTCCTGCACTATTTTAGTGTTTTCCTACTCATTCCTACTCATCCCACATATTCAACTAATCAGCTAATTTCCTGATTTGAAGTGGGAGTGTTAGGGCAGGAAAGCTGTCCTTCAGGAGCAGGGTAGCAAACCTGTGCATCAAGGCAACGTCTTCATAACAGGGCGGATGGCTGCTACTGCTGCGCTGTCCTGTGTTGTAGGAGGTGTTACTGTTGTAACACACTTGAACTTTAACACAGCGAATGAACTTTGAAATACTTTATCACATAGTCGACAGCTGAAGCCTGTAGATACTGCCACCTTGTGGTCATATAGATTAGCACTATGATTTTACATTTGACACAATCAAAGTAGGGAAAATATACTATAAGCATTGCAGAATCATTTTTCTGATTTCAATACCTATTTCTTAACACAGAGTTGTTGGGTATTTTGGCGAATTTTTTCTTTCTTCCTCTCATCCTTGTAAAGCTATATAAGTTTAACTTATTATTATTATTATTGTTGTTGTTGTTGTTGTTGTTGTTGTTGTTGTTATTATTATTATTATTATTATTTTTTTTTTTATGCAAGCACTAGACATGGGACATGGGACATGGCTTGATGGCTTTCCACTTTGACTAATACCTGAGAATGCAGCATTTAAAACAATGAGGTGAATACTGATACATACAGGTGGGCACAGTTTTTTTCCCCCCAAAGGTCAGATTTTACAGTGAAGGTCAGAAAAATGCTGTAAATTAAGAATGCTTTCAAACATACAAATAATAATATATTTTTTTTATCAATTTAGTGAGTGAACAAAAGAAAAATCTAAATCCAATCAATAGTTGATATTACTACCTTTTGCCTTCAACCAGCATCAGTTCTTATAAGTGTACACGTAGGTTGAAACACAGTCATTAACTGAAACATAAACAGCTGTGTAGGAGCTTAAAACTGGGTGAGGAACAGCCAAAC
>JAOUQY010000046.1:23154923-23173984 GCA_028566355.1 Doras micropoeus | reverse complement strand
AAGCAATATTATATTATAGATTTCTCTATAAGTTGCTTTCTAGCCCAGATTTTCAGAAAGCCATTTTACCAGCATGCCGAAAACAATAAAAGACATTTCGGAAAGCTTTTCATGGCTGTTCTGGAGTCCAAGACAAAGATGTAACCGAATGCTTTTGGATGTGATTCATAATCGTAAACTCTTCTGAACTGTTTTGCCAGGTTTCCTGACATCTACATTTCTGGTTGTACTTTTCAGTGTGACCTTGGCTATAGGCTATGTTAACTGTTGACTACATGACAAACAGTGAGCACCCACCCATATTGTACATGCTTGCAGACCTGAAAGTAGGGCTTATGATGCTATACAAGTTTACTAAACACTTTAGGTGAGAAGGTTGTTACATGCATACAGACTGATCAGCCCCGCAA
Source organism: Doras micropoeus (assembly GCA_028566355.1). Classification (NCBI taxonomy): domain Eukaryota; kingdom Metazoa; phylum Chordata; class Actinopteri; order Siluriformes; family Doradidae; genus Doras; species Doras micropoeus. The sequence goes on along the minus strand of JAOUQY010000046.1, from coordinate 23,173,574 downwards.
AGACTGTTGCCACAACAGAGCACATACCAGAGGTAAAGGACGATATCTAGTAAAGTCATTGTACCCTGCTACAACTGATCTAAAAGGGTAAACAGAATGGTTTTTACATTGTTTAGATGCATATTTTTATGTGATAAAGACATGAGCTATATAAACTATGACAGGAATAGGGTACAATAAAGTTTTATTTATTTATTTAGATAGTTCTTTGTGCATCTGTTACTATTTTCATTGCACTACAGTATACAGTATGTGTGTGTATTGTAAAAACAGTATGTCGGTATTTTTTGTGTTTTGGAAACAGTACAAAATAAAGAGCAAGATGACAGCAAAAAGAAAAGCCAAACCAGGGGTTTGTGACAATATTTTAAGACTAAATGAAAGCTGCTACAAAACAGGATTTGGGCATTAAACCAACTTTGCAATCTCTAACAGTTTCAGAAAAGAATACAGCCTATAGAAACAGCAGCTTAGAAGCACCTTTCCCAGCACCTCACAATGCAATTAAAAGAGGAGTCTGTAAGCTGCACCATCACAATTCTGTACCAATCTGGGCTATACAAAGCTTACCAGCGGGTTTCCATCAGACCAGCGGAAGTCACCCTCAATGGTCCTGTCATTGAGACCAGTCCACTGGTACTCCCTGTACTTATCTGTGGAAGAAAGTCTGGACGTGAGTCACACAGCAAATGCCTAATTATCATCTTGCTTTCCAGGCCTAAAGATAATACTGCCTCTAACTCTGACTTCAAAGGTCCTTTTAGGGATTGTCAAGCACTGGTGGTTTCTTGCAGACAGGAAGGAAGGTTTGGGGTAATGACATTTGAATCATTTTGTTGGAATTCTATAAGATGAGGCGAGTCCTTCTGAATAAAATATACCAAATTATTCTTAACAAGGATGTTCTTTCTTGGTTATAAATCATACTTGCACTATGGTAACCTTACAATTAAGGTTGCAAACTGGGAAGAAAATACAGGAGCAACCGTGCCAGGAGTAGTTGGCTCAGGAACAGTTTCTTTCCCACTTCAGTCACTTTGCTGAACTCCACACTACACCATTAACACCATGGACTACACACTGGACTTATTATTTATCATCATTTGCATCTGCACTTTACACACATTTACTGTATATACCTCATATTTGTACATTTGTACATTCCTGAATTACCAGCATTCCTTGTTTTGTACTAAAACTAGTAATTTGCACTTCTGGTAGATGCTAACTGCATTTCATTGACTTGTACTTGTACTGAGCAATGACAATAAAGTTGAATCTATCTATCTATCTATTTATCTGTACTTCCAACAATTTGTGTGACTGCTGGAACTCCTATCCTACATACACTCAGTTCCATAAGCTTAATATAAAACATAGTAAAAGCAAACTGATGTTTTACACCACTAACATGGCTATATATATATATATTATATACTAAAGTGCATAACTAACTGGAAAGTAACTAGATATCTAAAGTATGGGAACAACCAAATAAATCTTGCACAGTAAGCATTTCCTTAAGTCAGTTTAGACCTACAGTTGATAAAATATTGCTCTTCAGGTGACATAACAGAGACCAGGTGCCCGCCACACATCCGACAGTGCCGCTCTGCCACCTCCCAGCTCTGACGTTTTAAGAAGTGCTTATAACAGTTGCCCTGGAACTTTTCCCAGCCTGGCTCACACTGCTCCAGATCTAAGGAGGAACAATAAGAAAGAGGAATTTTGCAATCAATCTATTAAATTCATCCATAACAATGAAAAATGTATCTTCAAAAATATTGTATAAATTTGGTCATACACAACTCACCAGTTTGGCAGAATTCTCCCCCGTAGGTTGGTAGACACAGGCATTTAACACTAGTACCGATGTCTACACAGGTTCCTCCATTAGCACATGGATTCTCCAAGCAGCCATCTAAACATACATATTCCCACTTTTAAACTGACTAGATATTAGAATTAAACTTAACCTCTTTGCTTTAAAATGTACATATGATGTACTGCAGTGTGCAGTTACTGCTGAACTGAAAGTCGAGCTAAGTTAGTCCACTAGGTGGAGCCATTATATAGCTGGTGAAGCTGTAAAATAAAACCTTAGCATTTGTGGCAAAATAGAAGTATGTTGTGAAGAAAAAGATTCTGAATCACGGTATAGCTGTCAGTACTCCATTTCATGTGTGTATTTTTTGTCTTTCTTTCAACAAGGAGTTTACTGTGATTAACCAAAAATGCAATTTCAGGAAGAGAAAAATGCTAATGTAATTTTTATTAAGCATCTAGATGAATCCAGGGATTTTGTATTTCAGCAAGCTCATGATTAGATTTAGATGACAACAATTTCAGGCTACCTAGTAGTTCAATGTGAAAATAACCAGGTAGCATATTCAAAGATAAAACAAAACATTGACTCTATTTCTCATACCTGATATGCCTGTTCTGTCGAGCACTCTGTCTGTTAGTCTGGGAGGTGGGGTAGTATGGTGTGTCGGGGTTGTCAGGTTTTCCTCTTTGTTGCTGTTTGGAGATGCTGTGGTGGAAGTCAAGTCCTGATCTTCATGTTCCTTCTCGTTGTCTGCCATGGAGGAGGTCAGACTCTCTGTCTCCTCAGGGTTCTCAGTGGTGGGAACTGCAGTAGGGTCTGACTTGTCTGAAGAGTCAGGATCGTCAGTGGTTACTGGTATGTCTCCTCTTATCTGCACGTCTGCTCGGAACTCCTGTGGTGGGGTAGGAGAGCTCAAGGTGTCCCAGATTGGTGTTGGAGTCATGTCTGGGATCAGTGTGACCTCCAGAGTAAAATGAGTGGTGCTGGAAATACTTTCAGTATCATTAGCCTCTGTTGTGTTCAGGAGAAGCAGGTCTGTGGAGTTGAAGGGTATGATGGGAGTGGCATTGGGATAGGGGAGTTCTGGGTAATCTGTGACTAAAGATCCCGCTCCAGAAGAGATTTCAGCTCCTGATGAGTTATCTTCTTGATCAGTGATGTCTCTTGACATTGTCTTTGTCTCTGTCAGTGGAGTTGTTGCTGTGGTGTGGAGGACAGGTCCTTTTTCGACCCTCTCCTGCTCAAACTGCTTCACCTCCTCTTCTATGATGCCGAGGCCAGGTGGAGTATTGTTCTCTGGAACTGTAGTGTCCAGCTCCTGATGGGAATTAGCCTCCACATCCTGTGCCTTTGGGGAAATGGATGTCCCCAACAGGTGAGGCAAAGGTGTGGTCAGAAAAGCCAACAGTAGCACATTCTCATCATCACCAGAACCATCAATATGCTCTGTTTGATTCTCAGAAAAATGTATAGGTGTCGCAGTTACTCCTGACTCATGATCACTGTCGTTATCACCTGAACCGAGAGGCACAGCTAGGAATATAGCTGAAGTATGTCCTGCTTCTTGATCCACTTGATCTATAGTACTGGAAGTGTCCATTGCAACAGCCTGCTCCTGACTGTGCTCAAAGCCTGCAAAGTGGAATTTTAAGTAAATCACATTTAGTCAATGAGCCATTTAAACGTTTTATCCTGGTGAATACAAAAAGATTATTTTCACTCACACTTGCCAATTCACTGATATTGTAGTTGAATGAAAAACACATAAAATGCATCTTATTTTTATTTCCACTTACTCAGTGTAGGCTGACTTTGATCTTCCAGCAAAGAACTCACTGTGGCGGTTTCAGGTGAAGAATGTTCATACGAAACGTCTTGACTCAAGGTGATATTTGGGCCAATCTGCTCTGTGAATGCTCTAGTGAGTTCGCTTCCTGAGCCCTCTGTGATTTCTGAAGAAGTGGTCTGAGTTGTGAAGTCCAAACTGACATCTGATTCCAATGTCACATTAGTGAGATTACCTGATTGTGCTTCTATTACACTTGAAAGTTCATCCACATGACTTGACATGACTTGATCATCGACGTTGGATTTAGATCCTTCATTCTCCCTTGACTCATGTGATGGCTCCATGTTGTCAGCCGTTGTGTTTAGTTTACTCTCTGCAAATGTTTTGTATTCCAGTTGCTCTACTGGCTCCAGGGTGGTGTCTGGGATTGGCTGATAGTGTGTATGATTATCAGTCTTCACTTCTGAATCGGCTGTACTGTTTTCTTTATCCTGGTCTTCTGCTGACTTTGGTTGATTCCAGCTCAGCTCCACGTGCATCTTTAGCACTGCCTCAGAGTCACTAGTCCCGATATGCATATCTTGCCAGGAGCTCTGAGTGGGCTCAAGTTTCTGTTCATATATTGCTGGAGTGCTGAAGATATTTCTGCTTGCAGTGGTTGTTTGAACTTTATCTAATAAGGATGGTGTACTGTCATGCTCCTCTGGCTTAAGCGTTTGTTTGCTGGAGAATGAGAAAATCTCAACAGCCCCTTGAGCCTCTTTTTCTGTCTTCTGAGGCACATGACCTGGACTAAACTCTTCCTCTGTGTCAGCTAAGGTCACAATGTTCTGTCCAATGTCATCTGGCTCTGGGGCCAAGTAACCAAAAGGGTTTACTGTCTGAGAATTAAGATCTGCTGTGAAAAAATAATAATAAAAAAGATCAATGAAATTAAGATGCTATACACAGTAATTGAATGAAAACCCAACAATATTTGCAATGGGTGTATTTTCAATCAAAACCCTTAACAATATTAAAATAAAGGCACGCTTGTTACCTCTGAAGCAGTAGGCATCGTAGCGAGCGTGAGGTTCAGGAAAGCCTGTCTGATTGCTGTAGCGATAGACTGTCTTAACTCCAGGTTCAGGCCCTCCACACCGCTCTCGTGGGTTTACAATAGGATAGCGTACACTACCATCAGCTAGCCAACCTGGGCTACAGTGATCAAGACCATCATTCCATGCAGCGTAAAGCTGGCTTGTACTGGCTAATTGTGCACTCTGTTGCTCACAATACGTTTTAGCCTCAGTCAGTGTGAATCGCTGTGAGGTAGATCCGTAGAACACTTTCCCTAAAGTAAAAACATTGGCCTTAAAATAGAAACTAGGCAAAATAGTAAAAAAAAACAAAAAAACAAAAAAAAACTAAGTAGCATTATTTACCATGGATGTTCTCTATGTAGCAATAAACATCATAAAGCTCATCATGCTCCATCATGCCATAGTTCCGGACCCCTGGAAGGCCATCCATATCTCCAAAACAGCCCTCACGTGGCATATGGATAGGGTATCTGAGTTTTTGTTAGCATTTCATTTTATGTAAGTATACTGGTACACAAATGCTTTGAGATATTAATATTGTCCATAGACAAAGTCATGCATTCATGAGGAATCATGCTTCTTTCATCACCATGCTAAACAGCAACACTGTTAGGACAGAATTAGGCATATAGTTATCCACTGACCTGACAGATCCATCTGCTAACCAGCCAGCATCACACTGCTCATAGCCACTATGGTATGCTGCCAGAAGCTGCTCTGGAGCAGCAATCTGGGCTCCAATGCCTTCACATGCTTTCTTCGCCTCACCAAAAGAGAATGCGTAGCGACTGGAGGCATGTCGATAGTGAAACACAACACCTAAGGATATTTAGATGCAGGTAAAAATGTCGATAGTGAAACACAACACCTAAGGATATTTAAAAACGCTCATGAAATACAATTAACAAGCATTTATTTATTACTTATATGCATAAGGGGTTATGACTCTACGTGGCTATGGGGTGATTACCTTTCACTTTTATCTGAGCCAGATCATATGCATCCTCCAATCCCTGCTGAACCTCACAGCGGTAGAATCCTGTATCATTGTGCCTCAGGCTGTCCAGCTGGAGAGTCAGATCAAGTGGAGAGGAGGCATAGTTTGGCAGAGAGGCCCGCCCTTTATAAAGCTCGTTGATTTTCACCCTCTCCCCTTGTGCCACCAGGATCTCGGTCTCTCGTCCAGAGGAGAGCATGCTCCACTTTACCCGTGGCGTGATGTGCCCAGTGAAGTAGTCAAAGGAGGACAGGTGTGACACAAGGCACTGCAGAGTTAAGGATCCTCCCAAAATAGCAGACACTGGAGGGATGTCAGGGATTCTAACTCGCAAGGGCCTGGTTTCATCTGAGGAAAATATACGATGTCACTTGGGATATACCACAGAAAATGACTAATGAGTCCACTCTTGTCATAAGTTCCTCAATACACCCATTTGATGTAAACAGGTAACAAAAAATATAAGCATCCAAGAGGAAAATCAGAATATTGAGAAAACAATGATTTGGCTCACACATCAAAGCTGGGGAAAATCTAGTCAAGTGACTGTAAGAGCATGAGTTGAGCAAATGAACAGCTAATAAAGATTCAGACAGTATTCAGGTTTGACCTTGAACTTATTTTAGCTTCTACTGTGATGAGCTTTAAAATACATTACATCCTCTCGAGAGGCAAAACAGTAAAACAGCGATCTGCAGCCACATGCACTATGTGTTGAGCCGCATTAATCATAGCCTTGTCCGTATGTAGAGACGACACACCTGTTCCTGGTGCAGGGACAGCAGAGGACAGCAAGACAAAGGGACAGATGGCACACAGCAGTAGCGACAGGAACATCATTGATCTGAGAAGGGAACAAGGGAGCGCAAGGATAAAGTTAACCATGTTCACAGTGAAAGTAATGTCTGCTTACTGTGAATAAAAAGAAACCAATTTTGCTGAACATATGGTACATTTAAAGAATAATTAGGCCATTTAAAGAAAATGGAGTGTTAGAATAAGATCCACATTTTCAGACTGAAGCAAAGGATGCAAACTCATTGAATATGTCACCTGTAGCTAGTTTGTAAAAGCATTTTAATTGTAGAAACTGATACATGCCTTCACATGCATGTGTCCAGAGGGAGAAAGAAAAAGAGAACAGAAAGCTAAACTAAGTGTGTGTTCTTTGTCAATTTACTGTTGCCAGATCAGAGTAATTCCTCATCTTTATCTCTTACAGTGCATCTTACACAAATCAAGACAAATTAAACTTATGTAATTTAATCATTGTATTATATTAAATAGAGTATTGGACTGTCCATATGTATTTATAAAAAAATTAAAATAAAATAAAAACTGTTAAACAAACACTTGGCTCAAGACATTCATTATAGCAACCCTCATGAGGTGTGGTCTTCCTTTACAGAAGCAGATTCTGCAAAGTTATTATTTATGTTGGATCATGTAATGTGTTTGGCTTTACTTTGAAAGCTTCGGTCTTGGGTAATTTTCACATTAACATACTGTACGACTGTTGAATAAGCAGTTGGGGATTGCTAGATAATGGACCTGGCAACCCTGTGTGAATTCCAGTTGGCATGAGCCAGGACTCAGTGGGCTTTTGGCGCTCTGGGGTGTGATCAGAATTCTGATGATGAAACTAGTTATCTGTCCTTAACCTGTTATTTGGCTCAGATGTCTTTATTCTCTATTCTTTGCTCCATTTCTACTAATGCATCGGATTATATTGCATCCTTAATATGCATCTCTAACCGAGTAAAGGAGGAAAAATATAAACCCAGCATGTGTAGCTGCTATTGAAGACTGGATGAAATAAAGAAAGAAAGGGCCACCTGCTAGACTGAGTACACTAGCATTTGTAAAAAGCAAATGAACTGGACTAGCATTATGCTGTAAAGGGAAGTGCTTAAAACCAGATCAGACCGAATCCTGGTGGACATGCAATTTTGTTACATATATTGAGTTATATATGCCTTTTTTTTTGATTAGCAGATTAAAAACTCTGAGCTTTTGCTATTACATTCTACACATAAATAACAAAGTAGAGACCGGATGACAATTTTAGCAAAAACATGCATTCAAACATTTAGAGTTTGTAAATTCTCAGATTATTGCATATGTCTACACTTCTATGTATATGTAGAACATAGACTAGCAAAAACAGTCCATTTAGGCTTTACTTAAATTGAGGATGAATATACTGTACAGCATAATTACAACAGTGTATAATAATTATAGTAGCATGTAGTGTAATTATAGAAGTCTAATCTCTACTCTTCAGCCTTTTTTCTGTCTCTTGCAGTCTTGCAGTCTTGAACAACTAACCATATTTGAAATGAAAGACTTCAGGGAAAAGATGAGCTAGTAGACAGTGACACTGCAGTCGAATATCACCCATATACATTAGATTTAAATTCAGTTTAAACAACTGAGTTATAGTTAATCAAATAGACAGGGATCTGTAGGGTTGAAAATGTAGGTTGTGATAACACATCCCACTTTTTACTGCTGCTGTGAGGTTGGTGGTAATACAGTTAAACCGAATCATAATAAAAAAAAGACCTAAAAGGTTGAATCTGGTTTTATGAATACCTAAGCGCCCAAAATCAAAGAAAAAATCCTTCAATATGATTCTGCTTCTGATAATAGAGTAATGATTTGTTTTAACCACAAATCCTTATCGTTACGCTAACATTTCTGCTTTGAATTACAGGACAGGGCTTTGCCACAGCTTAAGAAGCCAGACACAGGGATCTGTATGAAACAGAAATAAAGCCCAGAATAACCCACTCTGTGTGCATGAAAACCTCAGGCACAGAATAGCAGGACATCTTGAAATCATACTGCTTTTTAAAAATGATGTGGACAAACCAGGTCATAAGAGTGGGGGGAGACAGCAGAGAAGGAGTGGGTGTCTGAGAGCACTGGAAACTGGCATTAACACAGTACCAAAAAAAAAGAGAAAGTGCAGTTCTAAGCAGAAAAGCATTGGGTGTGTTATAATCGGCCTAACCAGAGTGAATCTTGGACTTAATGCCCAGCTTGGGCTTGGGGGGAAAATTAAAGAGGAAGACGTAATTTTCAGTGGCAGTTACCAGAAACCTCAGACAAAATGAAGCAAAAACCAAATGCCAGGAGAGACTCACCTAAACTTACAATCAAGCTGCCAGCTCTCTCCCTATTTATCTCAATTTCTCTCCCCAGAAAATGTGCCATTTCCTCTGTCTTTATTTCTTGGTCTGTAACCTTTACAAGATTGTCTGTTCCTAAATTGTTAATGAGAGCATTGGGGCAGTCAGCTTTGATCTGCATTTCTGTTCCTTGAAAGTCATTCCTCCCCAGTGCTCTCAGTACATGGCCTATAGCCATGACCACATTTCCATAATCTAAGGGAGAATGAGCCAGACTCCTTGTTCAGAGGGTGAGCGGGGGAAAGCACAGTCCATAAACCCCAAGAGCATTTAGACAGAATACTGAATGACTTTGGGAAACTACAAGTCAGTGATAGAGGCCAGGCCTTCCTAAAGGTCAAATCAGGATGAAGAGGAGGAGCAAGGTGAGCAGAGAAATAAATAGGAGGGGGCAGAAGTGTTGGAGTGCCATTATATCAGATATGATATTTTTATCCCCTACACCAGGCCATGAGACGGTTCTCGCCAGCCTTCTAGGCCAAGTAGAATATTATGGCTAGTTCTTTCAATGGATTGTTAGAAAATGCAGCACACAAGTTCTTCACATGCCATTAACACTGTGGAATGAAGCTTTGTCTACTGCTTTGCTAGCATTCTCAATCCTGTCCACCCTTTCTAACCTCACAGCACCATTTCCCTTTCAAAAACACAGTCTTACTGGAAATCTAGTCCATTTTGCTCTGAATGAGCAAGTGGGTGTAATGCTTTATTGAAGGAGATCTGTCTATTTTTGCATTCTATTATTAGAGCTGTATAGGATTTGTATGTGACATAAGAAAAATGATTGCATTTAATATCTACAATGCATGACAAATGAGTTCTGAAATATTATGCTTGTATGAAGGAGGTTATGGGAGTGAAAGATAATAAGAAATGTGATAGTGAGCATTAGTTCTGGTGATTAAAACAATAACTTGGCCCAAATATGTGTATAAACAGGGCTTTGAGAAGGAAGGCAAAAAGTTTGTGAACACTTGACCATCAAATCTATATGCTTATTGAACATCCTGTTCCAGATTTTATTCCCTCTTAGCAGTTATAATGCTTTCAATGCATTAGTGAGGTCAGGCTCTGATGTTGGGTGAGGAGGCCTGGGGTGCAGTCAGAGTTCCAATTTATCCCAAAGGTGTTCATTGGGGTTGAAGTCAGGGCTGCATGCAGGCCACTCAATTTCTTCCCCACCACCCATGGAACACCATGTCATCAGGACCTCGCTTTGTGCACAGGGGCATTGTCATGCTGGAACAGGTTTGGGTTCCGTACAACATACAAAGTCATCCTATACAATTATGTGCTTCCATCTTTGTGGCAACAGTTTGGGGAAGAACCACACATGGGTGTGATGGCCAAGTGTCCACAACTTTTGGCCCTATGGTATATGTGGCACATGAGGATGAGGGACAAACTATATTTTAATTTTTAAAATCAAAATATTAAATAAAACAATAATAGGGGAAAATATAATATACAATATAACCTGCAGATCTCCTATTTAAGGAAGGAGGAGCTGACTTGTGCAATGAATCATTATGGCAGCCTTGCATGTCATCAATCATATTTGAACCTTTTTTTTAGATCATCAGTAAGAGCATCCGGATATCATCGTGGAGCTTATGACACATGAGACTAGTTTAGAATATATGTTGAATATATGTTCATTTGACTCAACTCTGGTAGTTATATTGTTCACGCAACCACATTTTTATATGTAGCTAGCCAAACAATAATATATCTCAGTTTAGGTTACAATGACTGATCTGGATTTGCTCATCTTTTGTATCCAAAGTGACTACATGGATGCAAAAAGGGGAAAACGATAGGTCTGCATTATGATAATCACAGGAATATAGAGCAGACGTACAGAGCAAGCAGAGGACAGTTAAGACAGATTAAGTTGGTAGCAGAATTTTTGGACAGCTTTGAAGAGCTGGGCAGTCTATGTAAGGTCGTTTCACTTTTAAATGCCAAGAACAGATGACCTCTCTAAAACTGACTGATTCTGAGTATTTAATCATGAACCTGACAGGCTCTCGAATAGACTCTACACTATGACCTACATAAGCCAAATAGTCTATGAATAATCCAAGCAATGTTAAAATGTTTAGCAATGTATCAAAAAAGCCACAAAGAGAAGAAAGCAGTTGTAGAAACTAAGAGACTCAAGTAGTAAGGAATGCCTGTAAAATGGGGTAGCAATTTTACAGTAATTACAATAACATACTGATCAGACAAGGAGAGTATGTTTTAACACTTATCCACACAAACACCAGAAACAGCAAACACAATGAAACACAATGTTAATAATAAGCAGGCAGTCCTAATGTGAACCTAATGTGAAAAAAAAAAAAACATAGCCTATCAGATAATTTTGAAATGATCTCTTAGATATAATAACTTTCTGCACTGACAATGCGTGTAGGTTATACTGAGTAGGACAGACTACAGAGGGGATCAGGAAGAAGGAAAAAGACACAGTTACCTACCGCATCCTTATACAATCTGCATTGGATTTATGTTATAATCTTGCTCCAGTAATGTGCTTTTCTGTAGTAGAAAGGCGAAAGAAGGCGAACCTGTGCCCTGTGTGAGCACAACCCGGACACCAGGAGAGTGAGAACGGAGAAGAGAAAGGGAGGAGAAAAGAGCGCGCAGGAAGAAGCGTGGACCAGCTCTCTCTCTCTCTCTCTCTCTCTCTCTCTGTCTGTGAGCACTTTTTTTTCAATCCAAAGGATGATGAGGGAAAAGTAGGACAGGAGTGGGTTGGCCAAATAGATGCCAAAGAGTCCAAATGATTTTTCTGGAGCGTCTTTCTGGCAGCTGAGCTCATCAGGTCAAAGTAAATAATGATGATGATGATGATGATGGTGATGATGATGATGATGATGATGACGATGATGAGGTGAGAGGAGCTCAGGAAGCATATCCACCCTGCTGCTGTTGCTGATGCTGACACACAGAATAACAGGACATATTGACACCATACCGCTCTTGATAAACGTTGTGGAGAAAGCAAAATCAAATTCGTCATACTGCGATATTGAATATTCCTTTAAGAAATTTGACCACACATACTTTTTCATACTTTTAGTTAACCGATCAGTTTTCCCGTTTTTTTTTTCTTTTCTTTTTCTGTGCGCCTTGAGCGCCAGAGATTCTCCCTACATAAGAAAAAGTCAGCAATTAGCTGAAGGTTTCAGTGGCCGTGAGCTTTTTAACTCATTCAAGGTCACACTTAATTAAGCGTTAATTCTTGGCATGGTCATGATCAAAAAGTCTAACCTATTAGTAAAAGATTTTACCAGGTAAAGGATTTTCATGAAGGATGAATGTTTGGGGGACGATCCACCAAAATCAAAGAGATTAGTGCACTAAATACATTAATGGTCCCTGTAGATCACCCACAATGAAGTAAACCCTGACTAAACTAAACAAACAAAACCACAATAAACTCTAGAGATCACTGCGCATGACAATCCAACGAGTTCAGTCACTGAAATCACATTCTAATCTGATTTCATTCATCTTTAACTACTTAATCCTGGTTGGGGTCATACTGAATCTGGGTCTTATCCCAGCCTATCCTGAGTGAGGAAAGAATACTTGGATAGGATGCCAGTTAAGCTCACAACGCACTTACACATTCACACATTACCTACCAATCCATGCATAGGTGTTTTTAGAAGGTGGGAGGCAACCAGAGGACCAGGAGTTCCTGTAGAAGCAAAGCAGCCCCAGACCATCACACTACCACCACCATATTTGACTTGGTATGATGTTCTTAGGGTGGAATGTGATGTTAGCTTTATGCCAGATGTAAAAGTTCCACCTTTGACTCATCAGTCCACAGAATTTATTCCAAAAAGTCTTGTGGGGCTAAATGTTTTTTGGCAATTGTGAGACAAGCGTTTGTGCCTTGCTATCCCATGGATGCCATTTTTTGCCTTGTGTCTTTCTTATTGAGGAATCGTGTACATTGACCGTAACTGAGGCTATTGAGGCCTGCAAGTCTTTAGGTGTTCTTCTGAGATTCCTGGATTGTTGTCGATGCACTCTTGGTGAAGCTCTGGTAGGCCGGTCGCTCCTGGGAAGGTTTGCCACTGACCCATTTTGTCTCCATTTGCGTATACATGGGTCTCACTGTAGTTCGTCTGAATCACAGCTTTAGTAATGACTTTATATCCCTTTCCAAACTGGTAGATTTCAGTGACTTTATTTAGCATCTGTACTGAAATCTCGTAAAAACGTGGCATCATGTGCTGCTTTCTGAAACCTTCACATTGCGAATCAGGTTCTATTTAAGTGATGTTTAGATTCAACAGGTCGGGTAGTAATCATGCCTGGCTGTGGCTAGTGAAACTGAACCCAACAGTCAACTGAATTTGGTTAACTGGTTGATTTGGTAGCTAGGGGGCAATTGCTTTTTCACATGGGAGATATAGGTTATGAATAAATCTTTACGTCCAATAAACGGAATGATCATTTAAAATCTGCATTTTGTGTTACTCTTGTTGACTTTGTCTTATAATCCTTACAATATAATTAGTTTGATGATCTGAAATTTAAATGTGACAAATAAGGAAAAATAGAAGAATTTGGGAAGGGGGCAAATACCTACCCAACTAGGATTAAAAAAAGGTTCAGTTTTACTCCTGTCATCCATTGATCTGTATGTAATTCACATCCATGCTGATGCCCAGCAGCTGACTCATTTGTGATTCAAGTCTGCAAATGTGGAAAAAAAAAATCCATTCGTGATTCATGTCTGCGGCAACAGAGGAACTGAAGTATCTAGTGGTAAATAGAATGAATGAGAGACAGGGTGAATATCTGCCTGGCTGCAGCTGCGTTGTCCCACAGAGGAGGATGAATACAGCTTTGTATCCTTAATCTTGCAGCCTGAACATCAGACACTAGAGGAATTTACCATATAGGTTAAGCATAGTCAGACAGGAAGACTAACAACACACAGAGGCTTCCTTGCCAGCAGTGTCCTTAACCAGGGTAAGCAGCCAGGTGCTCACTCTAAGGAGATCATAACCTTTACACTTTGAAGCTGGAAAAACTGGAGCATTATACAAGGTTTATTGAGAAAAGGAATGTTCCAGACAGAAGTCTTTCAGCTGTGCAAGTAAAATGCTTCTGTATATAAAAGAGGTGAAACTAACTGTTCAGGTTTATACTAGACTTTTTAAGGAATCACATTCTTTATTTTCCCTTAGATATCACAAATGTATATATACATACTGTACATTACATATTATACATACTGTATAACTAGATATATTAAGAGTGGCATGGTGGCAGAGTGAGTAGCAGCACAGTTCCAGCGTCCCTGGTTAAGATCTTGAATTTGGGCTACTTTTTACACAAAGTAAGTCATTCTATTCTGGGGTTTTTCATTTTCCTTCCCATCTCAACAACATGAATATTTCAAGTTTATTTATGTGCACGAAACATCATGGACCGTTTTACACTGAAATGCTTGGTACTCTACAACTGTGCAATACAAAATATATACATATATAAATATATACATGCCTATCTAAAACATGAAGTAAATATAGCTGGAATAACAAGGATTGGCTCCTTTTATACAGCCCCTTGGTATGTATAATGGCTCCTTTTATACAGCCCCTTGGTATGTCTGGAGAAACAAAATTTCATTCAGCTGTGCACTCCTGGCTGTATAGCCTGAATGACAAATAAAAAACTTTGAAACTTTGAAATAAATGTGTCCGAGCCTGCTGTGCTGCAATGGGTTGGCACTGAAGAGTGTATTTCTGCCTCACACAAAGTTTACATATTAGGATTCAGAGCCTCCAAAATCCTGTCCAGGCTAAAGCAGCTACTGAATTACTGATACAACAATTGTTGCTGAAGTGTTTCACTACTGGAAATAATTTTTTAAAAAAGGTTTCCCATTACATCTGAAGTGATGGATGTTCACAAACAGTACACAACTTAATTTAAGTTTAAACACACAATTTAAAAGCATCACTTTTTGATTGGTTGAACCACTTAATTCACTTTCACCGAAAGATTAATGGCATTGATATTTGGGGAAAAAAAAAAAAAATATATATATATATCCTTGGAGCATTACTCCTGATCCAGCATACTTTGCAGTTGGCATTACACATTGAGGTGGAGTATGTGTACCAGACATGCACTAAACCCAGTGGACTTGTCCAGTGGACTGCTGCAGAATGAAGCGCTAGACCATTCATCAGTCCAGAGAAATTCTTTCCAATAGTTCAGTGGTCATAATTTACACCACTCTGGTTCACATTTGGAAGTGTGCATGTTGATCTTAGGCTTCTGGGCAGATGCTTAGCCATGGAGACCAATGTTGTTTAACTCCAGATGAACAGTTATTGTGCTGATGTTGCTTGCACAAGCCTTTGGAACTCAGTACTGATTGCTCCAGCCAAAGTCAGGCAAATTTTCAGACTTTGTGTTTTGAAAGAGTGACTCTGTTCTGGACCACTTTGTGGCTAAGTTGCTGTAACTCGTACAAGACATTTAATATGACACTCTCATCAATTGTTGTTGACCATTTGCCACATTACAATGGAACCATGGTTAAAGTTACTGAGCTCCCCTTTAAATTGTAATACATACTTTAAATTGTATGTAATGCTGTCAAGAATGGGTGTACATTAATGTCTTAAATCATTAATTACCATTAAGACATCCCTGGTAATGTATACCTATAACTAAGTAAAGCATTTGATGAAAGACCCATAATTAAATGGAACTTCTGATATACAATATATGGTATACATGTTGTCCAACAGTGTTCTGCTTAAGGGATTTAGTAGACCAGTAGCATACTTTTAAAACTGAAACACAGCCTTAAAACATCATACTAGGTCTGCAAGATAGAAAAAAAGATAGATAGATAGATAGATTCAAGGAAATTTAAGGCACCAGTGATTGCTGAACAACTGCATATTGTTTTAGTCTTCTAAAATTGGCTGCAAAATTACTAATGAGGTAACATTTTGTTTATTTCAGCCAGTTACCAAACCAACACATCTGCACACAATTCAGATTGGTACACGGTTAAAAATAGGGATGTCTAACTGGTAAACTTTCCATCAGCACCCACTGTTTCCAAACCCCTACTAGGAAAGAATGAAGTTGCGTCAAATGCGCCTAGCTGTAGCGTACCACATCCACAGTTGTCTGCCATGCCCTTTCAGCAAGACTAAGTTTTCCAGCAAAAATCATTTCATTCTTCTAAAGGATATAGGAGACAATCTTCATACAAACTCAAAGATATTAAGTATATGATCCAGTTATTCCCTTGTGCAACAGCTTGGCAAGTAGAACTTACAATTTGGTGTAATGTGTGCTGAGGAAATGCTGAGCAGCCTTTTCTTTTTGACCACCCTGTGAAAACAGACGGCCAATAGCTGACTCAGAACCCTATTCGCCAACTGTAAAGAACGGTTTAGTGACAACGTACTACAACAAGCTCACTGTTACCCAAATATCAAAGCAGAAGTCAGGGATCTGTGGTGTGGAATGAATAAGTGATGTACGAGTTGGA
Organism: Doras micropoeus; assembly: GCA_028566355.1. Classification (NCBI taxonomy): domain Eukaryota; kingdom Metazoa; phylum Chordata; class Actinopteri; order Siluriformes; family Doradidae; genus Doras; species Doras micropoeus. The sequence goes on along the minus strand of JAOUQY010000046.1, from coordinate 23,157,129 downwards.
TTTGAGGACAGGACGGCCGCATGGATGATCCATTGGAGGACTGGTGATGGAGGCTTTGGATGTCGTTTACTCCTCTTGAACAGAATTTACAAGCGCTAAAAAATGCAAGCCACAGTCTTAAAAAAAAAAAAAAAAAAAAAAGAGAGGTAGAGAGGGTGTGGAGAATAACCCACCCTAATGTTCCCAGACATTCCATCAAGCATGCTGCCATCCTGCTTCTACACCAGCCCCTGTTCCAGATGTGCCACCAACCTGCATCCACGCCCCAACACATACCAACAGTAGGCACACAGGATTTGATGTGCCACAACAAGATAAAGCAAATCGAAGTTGAATTCAACAAACCTTTACAACCACTGAGTTTACTTTTTTTTTTAAATAACAAATTGTACAGATGGTTTAACCTGCAAGCATGCCTTCAAACTGGAATCATTCGAAGTAGCATAAAAGGTTTTAAAATTGGTTGTTTTTGGTAATTAAAACTAGGCAGAGTTTAGGTTTAAAGGCTGATTTTAAAACACTGAGCTTTAATTAACTAGAAGACTTGGCATCACTGAGCAGTTCTTTTTTTTTCTCTCTAGGAAGTAGCTTTTGAAGCCAGAGTCCTTTCCCATTCCACTGCTACCGTTTTATACAGCTCCATGGTGGCTTTTGCATCTTCTACTGACGAGTGGCCCTTCTTTCCCATCTGAGGACACAAGAGGGGATTTTTAGTGAAAGCCTTAATGCAAGATTAAAACAATGTAGCTTTAAATCAAATCTACACGTTTGGCTGGATCGAGTGGTTTACAAAACCAGATGAGCCGAATCGGCATCTTTCACTTGGATGGAGGATAAGAACATCTACATTTCCTGAATTATTATTATTATAGAGTACAACGTGGCATATAGGAAACTACCAAAACTACATAGACGCATCAGTAGCAGAGGATAGAAACTGAACTTATTACTGGAACTTATAATTTTTTTAATGACACAGAATGAATGGTCGGGTTTTTGGTCACTGACGCTTTGTTTTCTTTAATGTCTAACAAACCTGTATATCCTTGTTCAAAAGAACCTTTGTGAGGGTCTTCAGAGAGGCGGGTTGTTTCTCAGGCAGACCAGCTTTCCGATTCAGGATGGGAATGCGTGAGGTGTCTCGTAAGAGGTGGACAGGATGGGAATAGTGCAAAACCTTAAAATCATTCTGGACAGCATGGCCCACAACCACTTTCCCTGTGAGGATCTTTAAAATCTGTGGGCAGATGTGCATTTAGAATGACTTCAATACAGTTTAACAAATTTAGGAGAAAAACACTTTTGAAGCAATTCTAAAGCATTTAAGACATCGCTCTACTACGTTACCTCTCCCTGGGCTTGTTTGAAGGGCGTGGCTTTACGGAGATCTTGCCATCTCACTCCACTCCAGCGAGTGCGCAGATCTGTGACTGGATTAACAGGCTTGATGAACTTGTCATAAATTACATCTCCATCATAGGAGACTATGCTGCAGCGGGCCAGCTCACTGCAGTGACCTTTAGGCCCTGTGCCTACCATCTCGCAGTCAAGGGCTACATATTTCATCGGGTTGTGCAGTATTGAACTGGATCCTTTTTTAGATGTTGACTTTGCAGGCACTGTGAATTCCTTGATGGTCACCGAGTTTCTATGGTGGGCTTGCATGGAACTGGAAGGATTTGTGGACAATTCAGACTGTAGAGTAGTACATTGAGGAAAAACCACACTTTCTTGCGAATGGTCCTTTCTTTTCCAATGCAATTTGTTCTTTTTGGATCCTAAATTATGACTGTTATTTGCGTTTTGCTTTTTATTCAGTAAACCCCTACGCTCCAGGTAGCGCCTCTTTCTAACAAACTGTTGGTGTCTGGCATTTCCTACTTCTTTCTTTTGGCCTTCATTATGGCTAGGTCCACTGAAGTTCAAGTTCAGAATAATATCCGACATACTTCAAGAGAGCAAATGTTCCACAGAAATAACTGCGATATTTCATAAAGTTCTCTTCATTACAGGGTAGAGTTCTTAATTCCAGTGGTGGTGCTCAGCTGAACTGCTTATTTAGCTCCTGCATGTAGATGTTCTGTGCAGCTTGAAAAGAAAGAAGAACAGAACAATATTAATAAGACATTAATAAATGTAGTATTTAGTAGGCTACAACACAGAAAGCTAGTTTGAGTGCAGTATATTGTATCCATGGTAACATACA
>JAOUQY010000046.1:23114010-23124267 GCA_028566355.1 Doras micropoeus | reverse complement strand
CTGGTCCACTTTAGCCATGAAACCTCCCACACTAAAATGACAGGTGTTTCAGTTTCATTGTCTAACCCCTGTAAATGTGTACATTTTGTGTGGCAATATTCCATGTTGTTTTTTTGCAACCTCCACTAGAGATACTGTTTATTGTTAAAGCTACGAAGTCTGTGGAGTAGAGTATTTTAAATTAAAAATACAATTTGTTGTTCCAAGACAACAAAAAATTTAGAAAAAGGTGCTTTAACCAACCACAGGTGAGGTTCCATTGAAAATCCAACATGCACTACTCAATAAAAAGGTTTTCAATTAGGATATCATACCTGTCTCTGTACCTGTATTTTGTATGAAGTTGTATAATGTTGCCTTGTGAGTTTGCATCTGTTGAAGGCCTTGAATGTTGGCCAAAATGTCATGTTTTTGGCTTAATGGAGTCAGATATTTTTACCTGGATACAGAATGTGTGTTGCACCTTTTTAGGGTTGGTCCAAGATATACAATTCATTTGATAAAACAACATTTTGTAAAAATATTTTGTAAAAATTGCATGGTATTTCAGAGGTTGGCCAATTTTTACACAGAACACACACCTCATAATTTTCACCTATATTTGGTTTGGTTTTTGGGGCAGTTAGTAGTCAGGCAGCTATATTAAGTTGCTAAATATTGACAAATATATTTTGAAATGATTTTATATTTAGGAATAGATATTTAGTTTTGGAAAGGGGGACTATCTGTACAATTTAAAGCTTAAATGGAGTCTCTAGGTGAAAGAATTTGTGATGAAAATTTTTTTGTTGAAAGAATTAATTCAGACAACGTACATTCAAAGATAGAGACATCACACAGTCTAGCTGCTCTCTATAGAAATGCATCAGGAAAGAATGAAGGATGGATATAAAAAGAGATGAATGAGTGTGATCTGTCTGTAATTTAACAGGACCAGTCCTGCTGTACCCATGATTGACCAGGTGAATTTTTGTAGGTGTAGCATGAGAATTGACCAAATATAATTATAGCATAATTATAATTTTATTTTAAAAAACCCTAGAAGGAGAAAGGATACATATTTTCAAAGAAGAAGAAGAAGATGATGATAACAATAGTGTTGTGCATTGCTTTGCAGTGTGCAATCTCTAAGATATAAAAGTAAACAGACATGAGAGTAAATAAACTGTTCATGGTAGGAATCTGAACTTAATAAAATCACAGATGTGTCAGGAATGCAGTCCAATGCATGGGTTTTCAATATATTTTTTTACCAAAAGATCTAGTGTTATCAAATAAGTATGTTGAATCTCATTGAAAGTGAAGATGTGTGCCAGTTTTGTGCAGCTGCATCAGTATTGACCATCTCAGGGCCTCTGTGTCTAACTGGCTTACATTCAAATCTGGCCAAAGCTCCTCAGTCTAAACAGCTTACTAGTCATGAATACTTGGGTCCTTTGATGACAGGAATCCCAGAAAACATGCCAACTTTCTATCTAGACAAATCAGTGACTTGGCTCAGCTGAAATCAACAATTTAGGAGCTGAGACTTGAGTCCTCCATATTGGTCAGTGTGCAGTCTGATCAGAGAGGTTTGCAAGGATACGATGTTTACAGCTACATTTATGAGGTTTCTCCAGGATGATAATGGCCCACCAGATATTTTAAACTCTATTCTCAGTAGCATCTAGGGAAGGGGCTTATTCAGCCTCTGCCAGCAGGCACCTATAACAAGGTCTAAACTAATTGTGGCAGCCACTCCAATGATGGTGGTGGCATGAATAGGGTACAGTGGTACAGTGCAACCCACAGCATCAAATTCAGTGTTTCAAAAAGAGTCTGTTATGACAGTGTAAGCACTTCAATTTCAAGGGGGCTTGGTGCTTGTGCTGGCTAATAATCACAAGACGGTCATTTTTTGCTATATGTTGCTGTCACCAGATGAAGTCTTGTGGCCAAGTTTTGATTGCATCCTCTTTGATGACTCCCTGGTGAGGATTTATAGCATGTTGCATCATGTGTAGCACATCCTGTTACACCTGATACACTCTGGCTATTTTCTGCTAGAATTGGAGCAGTCCCTCCAATTTGAAGGCATTCACTGTAGAAGAACTTATCAACACACCATTCCTGGTGGTGGAACATCTGAGCCAGGTTATAGAGCAACTGCCTGTAGTCTGCTCTGCCTGGCTTGTTGGGGCAGCTATTTGAACCTCCTTTGCAGTTTCTGGAATCACAAAATACAGCCCAAACTAATGGACAGTTTGTGTGATGCCCAGGGGTGTATCAATCTTTTTAAAAAGTGTGGGAGGTCTGGGATGGGATAGTGACAATCCCACTGAAATAATCACTGCCAAATTATATTTCACTCCTTGCATTTCTATATATTCTTTCTGTCAGCAGTAAATAGTGGCCTTCATTAAAGCAACATAATTGAACTATTGGTGTTCTTGCCATTTTCTGTGTATTTATGTTAATTTATGCCATTTAGTGCTGATGCTGTTTCCCACCTGTAACAGCAACATTACACAGTCCAATACAGGCAGCATGCAACTTCTCCTGGTCTCACTGAAGCTTATGGCTCCACCATCTGTCAATCCTAATCAAGCAGGATACAGTAACAGGGGATGAGTTATTGGAGTGGGACATAATTGAGAACTCAAAATAACCTCTCATTTCCTAAATGACCCCTAACAGAACATTAAGAAATGCATAGCAGTAAGGAAATTAGAATTGCAATTATACCACATACCAAGCTATTATAGCTTAAAGCAAGCTAATTATATAGCAGGCTAGTGTCAAGTTGATCTGATTGCAATTCCACTGTTAAAGGTTTAGCTTGAAAAATGCATCAATCATCTGCTGCTTTTGTCCTTTTGTGCATCCTATTCCCAGTGATACTGCCAAACAAAAAGACAATGATACCTCAATGACACAGGTCTCTGATAGGAACAATGCCAAAAAACACTGAATTACTTGCACTAATGATCATAGCTTCTCCTAGCTATATTTGCTATCTAACTTTCTATGCCTTTTGCTAGTAATGCATTAGCATCTGGTTAGGCTGTCTCACATGGATGAACTCATCTAGAATATTTTATTTTGCATGGATGTTATGTAGAATTACCAACATTACAACATGGTGACAGCATGATGCAGTATTATTTCTGTTCTACCTCACATCAGTTGACTGCTTCAGTAGTCCTCTTAACAGGTAACATTACTTGAAAGACACTGATTTATTCAGAGCAGTTGTAGTTCCCTCTCCACTGATGATAACTGGTAGATTTGCTGTGATTGGCTGACTGCCTGTTCAATCAAATGAAAAAACTTGAACTACAATACTGTGCAAAAGTCTTAGGCACCCTATTGTTTTTAGGTACAACTTTTGTTATTGATGTTTTATTGAATCAGTACAAAATTCTTTTCCAACAAAAAAATTAAATGTTACACAGAAATGTTTGTATGTCAGAAATGAAAGCAGCATATTACATAACAGACCACTTTTCAGACAAAAAACTTAATGAGGGCTGCTGGGTTTGTGTGACAGTCAAAAGTCTCTAGAAGAGCTGGACAGATTCTCCAAAACACCCAGTAAAACATTTCAGCTAATTACTGTACAGAATGATGCAGAAGTCTCAGGTCTCAGACTTGCTGTAAAGCAAAGATGCCTTCAATAATAAGGAAGATGTTTCTACATAATAGAAAACACTATAAAGTGCAGTAAATAGTAATATGTGGTGTGCCCTTTTATTAAACAGTGTTCCCAGGTACAATGTGTGCAGCTTTATAAGGAAATTATCTTTTAAGTTTTACTGAGAACCTTGGAGAATATGCCACGGCTTTTCTGGATACTTTGTCACACTTACTTGTGAACCCAGCAGCCTTCATTGTGGTTTTTGTCTAATGTGTTGCTTTTGTTACTGACAAACATTTCTGTGTACCATTTAATTTTTTGTTGTAAAAATGCAGAATATTTTGGAAATATATTGGCCAGTACTGTATGTGTGTAGCATATGAAAGTGTGCATTTGTGTGTAGGAGAAGGTTTCAGATACAGAGATATACTCGTACTCTGAGCTGTTTATTTATATATGCTTTTTAAGTTTTAATCTGACAAAAAGGGTGGGAGGACCGAATCATGTTTTAGTGAAAGTGTGGGAACTATAAGACCCATATTAACCACTCTTACAATACCCATGGTGGTACCTTTCAGACACATATTCCAGTTCCACGTTTCAGTCTCTCCTGCCTCATACTAATCTCAGACTCCTGGTAAGTGTTTGAGTCTGAGTCATAGCCAAGACAGCCTTGGCACAGTACCATGACTAAAGATTCTCAAGAATCATGATCTTTATTCTAAGCCTGAGAGAGTTGAAGATCCAAATCTTGAAGCACCACTTGTTTCATATACTAAAGGCAACAGATGTAGTTCAAGCTGTATTTCTGCAGGACTGATTCTTGTTTGTGGATCTGAGCTAGGCTTGTTTTCATGTTCTTAAGGCTTATTGTTTATAAAGGGCAGGCATTACAATACATTACAAAGTCTTGCCCATTGGCCTCTCTCTAGCACTATTTTCAAGATATAAAAAGTATAAAAAATATAACATTCCCAATTAATCTAGCTTCACACCAATGAATTGGATTGATTCCTTGTTAGAAAGGTCTTTACTGAGTTCACCCTGACACATGTCCTAAGTAGCTTGCTCCATGTTGGGGGGCATATCAGAGCTAATAATGGCAATACCCTGATGGCTCTGAGGTGACATCCCAGGTGACAGGGTCACTTACATACATCTCAAGAACATGTGTTGCTAGAGAGAGGCCAAGGGGTAAAGCTATGAATAGGAGTGCTGGTCCTGAAAACCTTAAATGCATCTGTGTCCTAGGATTACTAAGAAAGTAGTAGTAGAAAATATGCATTGTGCCAACAGGCTGAGACAAAACATGCTATTGCTGCAAATAATATATTGGATAACCTTTTCTGGATAACCTGGTAACCTTTTCATGATAAGGGGAGAGCTTTTAGACAGCAGTTCCCCAAATCCCCAAATCAAGAATAAGATGGAAACCACCTTAAATCTGAACAAGAAAGTATGCACAGTAGAACCCTTTGTTCTAAACCACAGGGTCAGTCTTTTAGACCATTCTGTCCAGGATTGTCTTTTTTGGCTGCAGGCCCAATGAGTAACCCTATATCTTTAATATTGATAAATGCGTCTAAAAATATTATAAATAAATATAAAATTAGGCAACTTACTCCATATATTGCCACTGCAATAGCTTCCTATTTTTCTAATTCCTGTTTCAGCCTCCACTGGCCACTCTCTCTGATAACAGGTCTCACTTGCTGCTTGTGATTGATCTTATTTTGTTTTTGTAACTTGGGTAAATACTGTGCACCACTTTGTTTATATGGTGTGTTTGCAAAGTTTTGCATGTCTTTTTGTATTTTTATTCTTTACAACTGTAAAATCCTGGTTCATTTGTTCTAATCCTTTTTTAAAAAATGTTTTTGATGTCTTCAATTTTCTAGTTTCCTAGATACCCATTTTGTGAATATTTGCCTGCATGTTTGAACAATGATAATGAATTTACCTTGGGTTATCTACCAGTGATATAACCATATTGTGGACCTTGACTGTAATTCAAACTCCCATTTGTTACAGAAGACTTTGCCATCCATTCTTGTAACCAGTCTTTTAAGGTTATGGTTATAAGCTTAGCTAGAAACCTAGCTAACATTCACTTTTGTTTCAGGCGCTGGTTTAACCACCATCTATCTGTTTCTGTCTTTATCTCTTTCTGATCCTGTCTCTGAATCTGGTCCCACTATGGACCGAGGCCCAATTGTGGACCTAGACTGCATCACTGGTCTTATTTAATGAAAAACACATTTGTACTGAATTGTTCTAGAGAAAATGCACTCAAAACATTTTAAAACCACATTTATTAACATTTAGTGAAGATAAGGCTCCAGACCTGTCACTGGTAGATGTATTTTGTGAAAAATGAAGAATTTTGTTAGAGAAGTGGCACATGTGCAAACAAGCTTTAACATTAAATAAGCAGCACTAATGTCAACCATAAAAAATAATTAAATGATAGCAATCAGTACACATTACATATTTTTACATTAGTAATTAATGCTTTTAGTTATTATAATTATATTAATTACTTATTTTCTGAGACAGAATGAGTTGAAATGAATGAGGTTAAAGTCATTTATAACTGGCATTGGGAGAAATTATTCTGGAAATAAGACAACGAATGACGTTTTTGTCTTTCTTCCCTGACTGTCTATCTCTTGAGTGGTTATTATAATCACAGTCCCATATGAACATTAGTTAGATCAGACATAGAGACATAAGACATACTTTAAAAAAATTATATGTTCTATAGCCTTAAGTCACTTCACTATAAAACTGTCAGGTGTTCCCTCCATTTACATAGGCAGCAATGGTGGATATCAGTGAATGCAGAACATTAAATTTACATCAATATAAGTAAGATTAATCACAAGCTTATTTCCACAGCGACTACAAAATGTAATTCAACTATTCAAGCATATTTGGCCATCATATAATAAGTTTTGGAAATTTAATGCTTATTGTTATTAAAAAATTATCAGAGATGTTCACATAAGTATGAAATGTAATAGGCCTCTGTATACATTAAAGAACTTAAATGTTTGAAGTGACGCTATTTTACAATGTGGCATATTTGGATGGTCTTCTGCCTGTATAGTTTCTTTCTGCCTGCCTAACAAAATATGGCATGCAAAATAAGCCAAGGCAGATCCTGCAGCTTCTGCTCAAATGGTAAATTGTGCTTAGGAAGATCCCCAATATATGATATTAAGGCTTTGAATATGTCATTTCTTCAATGTATGCAAATTAAAAAAAATAAATATAATAATATCTTAATTAACATTGAACAGAATATCTGTATTACAGAGAGCCATAATTTAGAAGGATCAAGCATCTGGTGTGTGTAGAATAGATAGGCCTGCTTGCTTGTTACACAGCCTAGGTTCACAAAGCAGTGAGACTTAAACCCATTGTATTATTCAGTGCATTATGTTATTAATTCAGTCTCAATTGTTAATATGTACAGCATGACTTTCAGATTTATTTAAATCTTTCTGATGTGGAAATAAAATTGCTTTACCTGATGTAATTACACATTACCACCTACTTTCCTTGTCCTTTGACTAAACAGGCTTTGTACACACTTGCTCTGTGAACCATACCTTGGTATTAAAACATGCTCCAATCATCTCTACTAAGAGCCTGAGGTAGTGTGTTATCAGGCTACTGGAGGCAGAAGCCAATCATGGCCAGCAGTAGAGACAGAGCCAGTGTGGAGGCCAGTGAAGTGGCAGGAGGCCCAGCATTAAACACCAGCCTGTAGGACACCACTTCCTGTTTCAGGCCACTTTCCGTGGCCATGCAGCGGAATACACCCTCCTTCAAGGGCAGATCAGTGTTTGAGCCAAGCACACATGATGAACCAGAGATGGTACAGGGGTAGCGTTTAATACAGTTGTCCTTCTCCCAGCTGTAGGTGGCATGGTAGGAGTGAACGGGACATGGCAACAGAACTGGGCCATCTTTGTGCATCTGCACGTCCTTAGGAATAGTTCTGTGTATCTTTAGAGCTGGTATGTAATCAGAAGAGAAAAGATGTTGTTTAATAACTGTGCTGCTTCAATTAATTAATTAGATTTTTGTAATGACAAAGACTTATTATTACTAAACAGGGTTTTAATTACTGCTGAATAACAAATATAGTCACATTTTGTTAAGGGTTCTGTTGGATCCTCAGATCACCTCTGAGATAAAGCATTCTAGTGATGACTCCAGTGAATTTACAGGGAGCCTGGTTTTGCCTAGTAGGCAGCATAAAATTTTGCGTTGTAAGGAAAGTGCATGATGTAAATGAAATTTGCTTTATCTACAAATGCGAAGAAGTCCTAAAGCTCCAAAAGAAGGCAATCATAACTCTGTATATAAGTTTGACGATGAAAACAGGCAGTAAAGAAAGTGTCGGGTGCCTTTTTATGATCATATTATATTATCATCAAAATCATAGCTTTCTATTGCTTACCTGCAGTGTCTCCACAAACAGATGCATTAGATTGGTCAAGGCTCTGTAGGATTCCACTGTAAGAAAAAGATTATTATTACAGTACTGAACAAACAAAAATACTGTCATGTGAAACATATTTTGTACGTTTGTCTTAAACAAGGAGAAGACATAACCATACCTGGTAGTGACAGTGTAGTTTTCGGGGATTGCCAGGCACCTCTTTTTGGCCAAGTCCCACCCACAGTATGGGTCTCTGGAGAGAATGCACTCCCTGCAGCTGTCTCCATATCGACTGCAGTCAGCCAGTGGTAGGCGCTGAACTTCCATTGCTGTGCCAATGTAAAGGTGACCCTGGAAGAAAATACAGAATGAAAGAAACCCTGGGAGTCTGTTCAACACAGCTTTCATATATCTGCATAGAAATAGCTTGTTTTCTTGGGAGGAATGTTGGTGTACAAAACAGAAGAGGGAACACATACTTTCTGTGAGTCGATGGCCATGCTAATGATGGGCCCTTCATTGTGGAACAGAGAATACTGGGATATAATAAAAGCTTCTTCAATGGTGTGGAGCACTTTTAGAATTTTTCCCTGTTCTGTAAAACAGAGTGAAACATGTGCATTATATTAATCATTCTTAATCAGTGACATCCATCAACAAATAATTTTTTTTTTTTAAATGGCACAATACCATTTAGATGCTTAAGTTTTATTTTAACATTTAACATATTATAAGTTAATAATCATGTGCTTAAGTTTTATTTTCCTGTTGGGTTTAAAAAAATGTTGTGTATTCTGAAAGCCAAGGCTTTGTGATCTACAAGGACAATGCCCTTTTAATGTCCAAACTAATTTTCTTACAATGAATATTCAGTCACTTTTCTGTGTGAAGACTGCAAATCCTAAGAATATTACAAGTTTTGCCTTTTTACCCACCTGTGCCCAGGTAGACGACACTGTAATGCTCTTCATTGACTGCCAGCACAGTGTCTGCCACAATATGTGTGAAGTGGTCATCAGTGGGCAGATCAAGAGGAGCTTCTTCTACTGGCATTATTATGTCCTCAATCTCAGGATGATCCCTGGCCACTCCCAGTATTTTTGGGTACTGAGCTGCTGTATAATTCTTAGGACCACACTAGAGGATAAGATTCACATGATAAAGTATACAATGTAGTCAGCACATGAAGAGATATTTTTTATGAAGTGTCAGCTTGGGTAGGATAAAACCATCATGCACATGCAAATACATGTGTCTATGTAAACTTAAAAATACTTGAGGATGTAAAACTGAACGTTGTGTACCATTCCATGTCGATTTCCAGTGATCGGGCTGTTGTACCCTTTAAGCTTTGACTTAGCAAATGCCTGGTCAATGTCCTCAATTGAGTATGCACAGACTACAGTTGTGTCCCTGTTACAAAGTCAGCGGAAGACGCATGCACTTGTTATGAGTTGATTTGGTATGAATGCACAATTTTTAACATTTACAAATCTAGAAATTAATTTGTGAAGAAAATGTTACATTTTGAGTCATGTTATATTTAAGCAGTGCTGCTTCCACTCACCATGCATTAGAGAAAAGTCCATACATGACACCGGTACGATGTGGGGATGCCAACACAAATGCTCGCCTGATGTTATTGTACTGCTGAGGGGTGCTGGCTGTCCCACACATCACACGAGCCTTCAGGAACGTAGTCCAAGAGTCAGGCAGCACAGTCTTTATACCCCCCTCATCATTCTAACTCATACAAACACACACACACACACACACACACAACATTAAACATCATTAAACATTAAACCATCAATACAGTCTGTACAGTCTGTCCAGTCAATACAGCAGTGTACAGTCATTTCATACAGGAGTGCTCCTCAATGTTTAATTACTCCTCATATAATGTTTTGATGGATTACTGTATATGGACAAAAACATGAGACATGGCTACCATGCAGATTCTTCCAATCCGGGCCCTGTATGGTTCTTCATCCAGATCAGCAGTCTTGTTGAACTCACTGAAGAAAATGTAGATCTCCTCATTGTATTTCTGTGTTGCTGGAATGACTGCACCTCCAGCAAACTGAGGGCCTGAGAAAGAGATAGATACAGAGTCAGAGAGAGAGAGAGAGAGAGAGAGAGAGAGAGAGAGAGAGAGAGAGAGAGAGAGAGAGAGAGAGAGAGAGAG
>JAOUQY010000046.1:23058375-23073898 GCA_028566355.1 Doras micropoeus | reverse complement strand
CAGGCTGGTCCACTTTAGCCATGAAACCTCCCACACTAAAATGACAGGTGTTTCAGTTTCATTGTCCAACCCCTGTAATTCAATTCCATATACTGTTTGCTACTCTCTTATGGTGCAGATTGCTGTAAAACCTGTGAAGAAATAGAAACTAATATTAGTACTGTATTTTTTTTTTATATGGATAAACTAATATTGTTTTAAAAATATTATTCCATAGTATGTGATTCTTATGCATGTTTAACATTATAGACTTTTAATAAATAAAAAGTACAACGATAATAACTGTTTATAGGAATGACATCAAGGTCAATACAGGTTCTACAGAGATTAAGGTGTAAAGTGTGTTAGTGTTTTAGGTCTGCAGGATTCACTGCTGAGTTTCCTGCTCCGCTGTAACTCGACACCTGACATCATCACACTGGGCTGGCATTCCAGATGAGAAAACCTGCCTTAAAAATCTTCCCTCTTTTTTTCTACTGTAAAAAAAGTAGTACTTCCTCAAAAGCTTAGTACATAAAGCAGTTGTCTGCTTAACAGTTTCACATCGTGTTCGAAACCTTCTAGGCTACAGAAGCGACTTTAAAACTTTTCCCGAGCTCACTTTAAGGTATGACTAGTTTAACTTAAAGCTTTGCCTTGCAGTCATTCATCGATTTCGTGTGCTAAAAAAAACCTTCCGCGGTTTGAATCCATTTGATAAAGTTTATTAAGTTTGTTTTAGCATGGTCATTTGTAATGTTTTAAAAGTTTTGCGTTGGCGCAGTTTAGGCCTATTGGACTTCTTCTCAAGTAGAGCTTTACAGCACTTTCGATTTCCTTTAAGGCAGCAATGCATATGAAGATTTACATTTTTTTCGCTCTAGAGATCAAATAACGAGGAATATATCTTGTTTATAGAGATCGAGGAATATATCTTATGATAAAATGTCTTTTTGGTGTCACTTGTGATAAATTCAATTTCCCAGGTATAGATAATCTGCCAGTAAGGAACCAGTCACTGTCTGTGACTCACTGATCTCGTGACTGTTTCCTTGTTTCCTGCAGGCAGTATGTTTAAGTATGACTTAGTGTTATTCCTGCTGCTGGGATCTGCAGTGAGCCATCCACTGGATTCCTTATCCCTGGACGCATCATGGGAAAATTGGAAAACTGCTCACAGGAAGGAATACAATGGCCTGGTAATGTACAATATACTGTATAGTTAATATATGCAAATGCTTATAAAACAGAATATGCTTATGCGGTAGGAATTATTATCTTCTCAGCAATACTTTGGCTGGTTTGATAGTTTTTATTTGCATGGCACATGATTCTGATGATCATGGTGTAATTAATTTGCATGGCATGTCCATTTATTCACTGTTAAATATCAGTAAAGTTGTTATGCCAGACATAGTACTGCTACTGATAATTCCAGTTACTCGGTGGTTTGAGCTATTTATCTGAGAATTTATTTCAGTGTAAAATACAGTGCAGTGATATAACCTAAGTACCTGGAAGTTTGGCATTGTATCAAATATAGTAATATAAAGTACAAATGCTTATCATGTACAAAACTAATCACTTTATATGTCTGCACATGCTAGGGTGAGGAGCCTATTCGTAGGGCTATCTGGGAGAAGAACATGAGGTTGATTGAAAGCCATAATCAAGAGTATGAGCTGGGCCTGCACACCTATGAACTAGGCATGAACCACCTTGGAGACATGGTAAATATCACTTTTCTACAGGAACTCATTGCCATAAAACACACATGGTGTGTTTAAAGTCTATACCATTTGAATTTGAACCAAACCTCAAATTACTTAAAGTAACAGAAAATGTATTTTCTTCATGCTTTATTGTAATCTAAATTACTTTCTTTGTCTGAATCTGTTAACCAGTGAGAGCAAGTTGAGGTCTGGGCAAGAACTGGTTTTATACCTTGGGAATTTTTTTTAGATCATGAGATTTTTTTATTAGTCACGAGTATCTCACTTCTTATTTCCCAGAATCACTTTTCAGAATCACTAATTCCTAGTTTATTAAAACACCAAGAATGCACCTCTAGCACTTTAATCAGTTAATGTAGGTCTGCTCTTTGTTGTTCTGTGGTTTATGTGAAATAGGTAGGCTACTATTAGCTTTGGGAAGTGAATGGTTTTCTAATAGATTTAACCTTTCAAAGAACAGTATATAATGTTACCAGAGCAGCTGCCAACTGCCAACATACACATACACAGGACTGCTTATTAATAATAACAACAATACCCTATCCCTACCTTTGGGACATATTTTCTACATTCAGTTTGTAACATTTAGACAACAGCTGACATACATGAATCATCATTGCTTCAAGTCCAAAATGTGTCAGTTTGTCCCTTGAAATATTGACTGAAGGAATGGATAGACTGACATTGCAGTCTTAAGCCCCACTCGCCAGTGGGCTGATGCAGCTGACCAAAGCTCAATATTAATTAAATGTTGTCATTTCAATATTGATAAAGCAAAGAATTATCACCATTGATTTAACATCTGTCTTTTCAACATTAAACAAGCAAAGAATTGTCAACACTGATTCAATATTATTTAGGCTTGTATATGCAACCTCAACAAAAATGATGATTCTGATGACCTCTTGCTCTTCCCAAAGAGCAAGGTGACATTGATGAGCATTGAATCAATGTCACCTTGCTCTTTGGGAATGTTGACCCCAAACTTTTTTGAAGCTCTCATTACTTTACATTTGTATTACTGAAAACAATAGAGCAAAAACAATTAGCATTACTCAGGTAACTGTTAGATAAGTTTGAGCTTAACTGTAACGGTCACTGGAATTTTGTACTCCTGAACTGTCTTTAACCATCTGTCTCTCTCTGTTAGACAGCAGAGGAAGTAGCTGAGAAATTGCTGGGTCTCCAAGTTCCTATGGACAGTGATCCCATGAATACATATTCTCCTGACTCACTGGATAAACTGCCAAAATCTGTTGATTACCGCAAACTTGGTTATGTTACCCCTATCAGAAACCAGGTGAGAAATCACGATACAGAGAACCTCACTGGCCTCTGAGTACAGCAGGAATCTTAGTAGCATTAATTTTTCATGACTGCTCTTAATGTAAGTGGTCAATATATTATTAAAGTGTGATAGTTTTCTGCTTTTCTCTCCATTTAAGGGCTCATGCGGTTCCTGTTGGGCTTTCAGCTCAGTTGGTGCTTTAGAGGGTCAGCTCATGAAAACCACAGGCAAACTGGTCAAACTCAGTCCTCAGAACCTGGTGGACTGTGTGAACAATAATGATGGCTGTGGTGGCGGATACATGACCAATGCTTTTAATTATGTTAAAGTAAACGGAGGTATTGATTCTGAGGAGGCGTATCCATATGTGGGACAGGTATGCCTCTCTGCTGCATGTGAATATTTAAGGAATTAAACTCAATGTGAGATGCTGTTATAGGAAAATAATGAACAAAGTTGTGGTGTGATGCAAAGCATCAAGCATGAAGCAGAGCAGTAACACCAAAGTTGATTATTTTCTTGTAAAGTCATGCATCATTGTGCTTTATTCCTCTTATTCAACTGCAGTTTACAAGTTTTAAAGTTTAACTTTTTTTTATCTATTGAAGATCTACAGAACATACCTTTGATCTATTTATAGCAGCTTTATAATACACCTTAAATACATTACATTCATTTACAAATTGAAAAAATACAACACACGAATGTTCAGTTCAGATATTGAAATATTTGGAGTGAATTCTAGTGAATTAACTTTGATATAATTAGATTAAAATGAAATGATGGTAACTACATATGATGATAGTGATGACGATGTATACCTTCTGTGGTAAATTGGTCTATGAATTGGTCTATTGGTCTTTACAGCTCCTGTAACTCAAAACTCCATTTTATGATCTTTGGCATTTTTAATGGAAAAATTTGGATGATGGATTTTATTTTAGCCGAGTTCATTTTCCTGATTTCCAGCAAACATAAATATTGAGGGAGATATCCGATTACATATTAAATGCAGGGTTTAATGTTGTATGTCAGTCTGCCGCTTTGCTTCTCATATTTGTGTGAATACTGCCCTCTGCAGGACCAGCAGTGTGCATATAATAAATCTGGGAAGGCAGCAGCGTGCAAAGGGTATAAGGAAGTAAAGAAAGGCAGTGAGTATGCACTGGCATCTGCTGTTGCTAAAGTTGGCCCAGTTTCTGTAGGCATTGATGCCATGCAGTCAACTTTCCAGTTTTACAAGAAAGGTGAGTAGCAAAAACTTCATGTTACTCCTGCATTAACGAAGCCTTGTTAAAACAGACGCTGAGCTCTAACAGCATGAATCTTATGAAGAATCTCAATGCCACTTTATGTGTAGGATGCTCAACTTCATACAATCTTTCTCCCAGGTGTTTATTATGACCCCAACTGTGACAAGGAAAACATCAACCATGCTGTGCTGGCAGTGGGCTATGGAGCCACACCTAAGGGCAAAAAATACTGGATTGTCAAAAACAGGTGTGTTACTTAGAATAGCTGATTTACTTTCTACAACTTTTTACCATATGTTATGCTGACATTTGCTGACAAAAAGTTTATTTATTTCATTACTTCTTGCTTCATGCTTACCTATATACCTTTTTAATCTCTCTTTTTCTAATTTTACAGTTGGGGTGAGGAGTGGGGAACGAAAGGTTATGTCCTGATGGCCCGTAACCGCAATAATGCCTGTGGAATTGCCAACCTTGCCAGTTTCCCTCTCATGTAAAACTATTTAGGCATGTTTAACTATCAGCACCAATCAACCTGACACTAAGCAAACACACAAGGGGCTGAGCCATACCCTTGCTGCTTTTCGTACACAGGACAATAGCTGAAATAGTATTTTTTAAATTCCTTGGTTCATAATTTATACAATATGTAGCCAGGTAAACATATCAGTGAATATATGAATTCCTCTGGTAAGGATATGATGTGGATTATTTTGTCTTGTAAGGTACAATAAAAAGAATTTTTTGACAAAATGAAGTCAAGTCTAAAAAACATGCATTTGTTAACATACAAATACATTTTTAAAATTTTACAGATACTGTGTTAAAAATAGACACAAATACAGATACACATAGGAGCAGTACTATTCATTGTTTTAGAAGGTTTGCTAGAAAATCTCACAGGGATTCTGTGTGAGACTAGAGGTATGCATCAGGACTGGGAACCTGTTCATGTTTCGGGTATTATAGCATGAAATTGAATGACAGTATAAAGCAGGACAAAGACCAGGTTTATTAGCAAAATATAAACAGGAGGCAGACTTTTGTCTATTACTGGTGGTTTGATTCACTAGCATTATCTAAAAGCTGCCTTATTTGGCCTCCAAAATTCTCAAAAGAGAATTTATTTGTAGAGCTGCTTTTATTTATAGTCACTGCTCCATATATCCCACACAGAACACATACCATGCACAAGGCAGTATATACAGTATCTGCTGGGGTTTCCAAAAATATATAATTAATTTTTTTAATATTCATTTTGTTTATTGCTCATGTTTTTCTTAATGAACATTCTCCATAGATATTAATATTTACTTTGGAATTAATTGCTGCTTAAAGAACCTCATTTTGACTAGCACCAACATACCATCCCAGCTTCACTGTAGATTCTGACAGTGCGTCAAGCAAATATTTTTCATCTTTCTGTAATTTAACAGAGCCAAAATCTACTAAAGTAGATTTACCTGTAAGTAAATCTGAAAAAAATATTAATAGGTGAAGTACCTGAGGTTAAGGAACTGTTGCTATAGGAGTGTTTTCAGTGGTAAGGTTCACAATTCATAAGAAATTATGCCTAAAATGGTCTCCTAGATTCATAGAATCTTAGCTTATTTAAGTCTGTGAAAAACAATGGACAATAAACCAGCCACTTGTTTAGAAACATCGGAACACCTGAACATTCATACAATTATCTATTCAGCCAATCGTGTGGCAGTAGCACAATGAATAAAATCATGCATGTTTCTCAGAACACAAAAAATGCACAGCACATGGACTGACTACTCTAAAGTGCCTATAAATGTGTAAATCTGAATATGTATGTTGCCTGTGATGGACTCATGTCCTATCCCAGGTGTATCCTTGCTTCTTGCCTAGTGTTCCCAGTATAGGCTCAGGATCCATTCTAATCTTTACCAGGATAAAGTGGTAACTGAAGATGAATAAATGTCTTGGTCCAGCATTGAGACACCATCACTTTTGTAGCACTCACTGACACAGTGGAGGCCGGATCTTTACAGATATTGATTGCAGTCTATAATTTCTGGATTCACATGCAGCCACTATAAACTCAATGATGTTCAGATTTTGGGTGGAAAACCAGTAAGTGAGGGAGCCATCAAGCAATAAACTGCCCAGCTTCACCTCCACACCAGCACTCTGCACACCAAAAAGACATATTTACTATTTTTTTTTGCTGCACCTTCACAATCCAAGTCTTTCCTAATCTGGGGTGGGGTTCTCAAAATCCTATATTCTTGTATTCTGAACCATTTTTAAATCACGAAGTACTTCACAACTTCGATGTCAAGTGCAGTTCTATGTTAAAAAGGATAGACCTTGCTAATTTTACTTAAAAAGCTTACTGATGTTTAAAGCATGACAACATCACACTGATATATATTGTGGCATCCACCACTGGAACTAGGGAATGGGTTTGCTGGTTCAGGTGATTTGGGTGGGGTTGTAGCTTTCTCCCAGCATGCATTGTGGGTGGGATGTGGCATTTGAGCTAGGGACTGGACTGTACCATAATGCCATTTGGACTTCGTAATGTTCCAACAACTTTTGAGCAGCCCATGAAACGAATGCTGGCCGATGTTCCTAAAAACCTCTGCATTGTTGACTTAGACGATGTGCTAGTTCATGCTCCCAGTTTCAAAGACTTGCTACTCAATGCGGAGTGTGTGCTTCAGTCCATCAAAGCGGTGAACTTAGGTTTGCATCCAGGGAAGTGTAATCTGCTCCAAAGGCAAGTGGACTTTCTGGGTCATGTTGTTAGCGGCACTGGAGTTGAGACCGAGCCAGAGAAAGTGCGAGCAGTGCGGGAATGGTCTACACCTTGTGATGCAGGAGAGTGAAGCGGCCTTTTTTTTCTTTAGTTTCTCCTGCTTTTCTTTCTTTGATCTGACTTCCACATAACTTTGATTTAATCTCCACCAACCAGAGGATCTTAACACTTTTTTTATTTTTTAAGGAAGCACCAGAAAGCCAAAAACACCAGAAAGCCTAAAAGAAAGGGTAGTGACACCAGGATATTGATCGCTATTTGCTGACACACGCATGAACTCTCCTATCTGCTAACACAGGTGGAAAACAGCTATGTTTTCTGTAACTTTAAACGAAAGGGCCCTTTCTTTATGACCCTAAGAACACAAAGAAGTAACCACAGAGTCTAAATGTCAGATATTCTACAACCCCTCTCAGCTAATGGCTCTGCAGGGGATTAACTTTGATCCTGGGGTCATAAACTCTCAGGACCAGTAATACTCTGGAAGACCAACAGGGCGCACTAGTGTCCCTAAAGGGGACAGAAAATCAAGCCGATACACTCTGGAAAATGAACAGATAATGGGATCCAACTGGGATTCTTTATTCAAAAACTAACTGTACATAACTAAAATTCTTGCAGTACTACCAAAGGAATGGAAATCCTCATTACACTTTTATGGACTCCTACCTTTTTAATTTTTTTCCATTTGTTCCTTGATCTCTCCCTTTCTCTTTTCGCTGATTGTTTTTTTTTCTTGTTGATGATTGTTTTATCAGTATAACCCTGTTAAAATTAGTTAATTTTATTAGTACCATTATGGTTATTATTTTAATGCTCCTATTTCTTTCCATTTGTGCATAATTTAACTTCTAACCCTTTATTTCATGTGGTATCCCTATAAATTGTGCTTTCTTTCCTTTTTTTTCCTCATTAGACACTTCTTGTAAATTGACTAAGGTTGATTGTTCATATTCTTAGAATATATAGGAATATGTGCATGCAAGACATAACATGCTTTTTCCCCCTCACTCTTTGTAGAAACTTTAGATAAATAATTGACTCTGGGTTAATCTTGTAGAATCCACATTCTACAAGTGAGAAGAACCACATCATAGATTAGTATAAACATGTCTATTTGTCTATGTCTTGTGATTTTTTTCTTGCTGCTCCTTTTACATTGTTTTCTGTTTATTAATGCCACACATACTTTAATAAGCATATAAAGTTCATTTAACAGAATTTTTATGATGGGTCCTTTAGAACAAAGAAATTCTACATGCCTTTCCCTCGGAACTTTAAACCAAAGGGCTAAATCTGATTGGTAAAATCCTTGTAGAGAAGGGGAATTCGTTCCTTTTGATTTTTTTTGGAGACACTTTGACTGGAGAAGTTTTTCCACAAGTTTTTCACTAGAAACTACAAGCAATATCGGTTACGTCTATGGTTGCCAGAGGTCACCAGATTCATCGACCAGACTCCATCTCCCACAGGGCCTTGCAAATCGGGCGCACCTGCTGGCAGCCATCTTTGATTGTTCATCAAGCCACCCTGAGGAGTATAAAAGAGCCTCGTTTTAACTCCTCCAGGCGGATCAACGTATGTGTTACTTCTACCACTACGCTCGTCGCCTGGAATCTTCGATTCACGAGCTAAGTTAAGTTTTCATGTTTTGCTTTCCTCTTGTTTACTTTCAGAAACCCGCTGCCAGAGTGTGGAGTGTCCCTGCCTTCGCTTCCCTCACATTTGAGATCTTCTGAGCGTTCATCAGTTTAAGTTTGATTTCTCCTCTCCACCCTGGTCTTTTGTGTTTGTTTATTGTTTGGAACTCAATGGAATTTCGTTTTGAACTGACTTTTGTTTTCCCGATTGAACTGCCTATCTGTGCTAGTTCATTGTGTGGGATGATTACAATATCATAATATTGTGAGCAAAGAAGAATCCAAGTTGCACAGAATTGCTGCCCATGACTCCTAATTGACTCTAACTGTGAAACTCCTGATCTCAAACTTTTTTTTGTGACTAGCCATCAAGTTATTGACATCTGTGTAAGTTTGGCAATAAAGTTTGTAAGCCCTTTGCTGGTGGCCAACAGCAAAGAACAAGCCATCATGAAGCTAAGCTACAGCCAATACTTCTGACCCACCAGCCGCACACAACATTCAAGCCATCTGCCCCGAGATCAATCTACTGCTCCTTGAAACAGCTGACCCGCACTGCATACAGCCAGACACTCCTGTAACTCAGTGAATCAGAGAAGAAAAAATTCACTGCTTGGCTGCTCTCTCTAGTTTCAGCTAGCAACATGCTAAGCAGGAAAGATCCTTGCTCTGGCAGCCTCTGACCCTCCCAGGACCGATCTTTGAACGCCATGCTTTTATCAATAAATGTCTAAGTTCATTTTAATTTTGCTGCTTCGTGGGTGTGGTTGTTTGCCCACTCTGTGATCCCTGACTAGCATCATCTTGTGATATCAGAAAGTGACTGATAAGAGAGACTTTGAGATCGTGTGGACTTTGGGATGATTAAGCGCAGGCAAGACACCAGGGTAGACTGACACAACTCCATATGGGCCCACTGTTAAAGCTTTGTGGGCTAACTGGGACAGTCCTTAGATTGGAGGGCTGTTGTACCATGTGTGGGAAGAGCCAGTCCCTGTGGAGAAGATCTGGCAGTTGTCATTTTGCACAGCCTGAAGGAAAAAGTGTTGGTGGCTGTAAATGGAGCTGTGTGTTGTGGACATTTTGAGGTAACTAAAACTTTACAAAGACTGCGACCAAGATTCTACTGGCCAGGTTGTCATACTGACGTGGAGCTGTTTGTACATTGTTGTGGTTTCTGCACTGTTAAAAAGGGACCAAAACCACAGTCATGTGCCCTGCTGCAGTCACTCTGCTCAAGTGTCCAAATAGAACAAGTCACAGTGGATGTACTAGGGCCATTCGCTGTAACAGAGGCCAGTAGCCATTTTGTCTTAATCACTATGGACTACTTTACAAAGTGTCCAAAAGCATGTGCTGTTCCTGATCAGAGCACGACTACCACCGCTGCTTGACTTATGGATGAATTCTTCTGTCACTTTGGAGTTCCAGAGGAGCAACCAGGGCAACCAGGGCTGGAACTTCAAGTGGGCAGTCATGATTAAGGTCTGTAAAAATCTGCAAGACCTGAACAACGCCCCTTCAACCACACACTCACCACCCAGCTGGCTATCCTGACTGCTAGCATCAGTGTGACTGGGACTGGCACCTTCCTGTGGGTCTTCTGGCCTTCAGATCAGCAGTGCAGGAGACTACAGGCTTCACCCCAGCACAACTCGTGTTCAGGATAGAGCTGCACCCACCAACCAAGCTGGTAATTGGAACCTTGCTAGGAGCAGACAACGAGGACCAGTCCCAGCCCAAGTATGGATGGGAACAATGTCACTGCCTTCTAACTGTCCATCAGCTGGTGGGAGACCACCCCAGCGAAGCCAGCGATCGACAGAAAAGAGTCTATGGCTTCTGCTGCCAGGGGCAGCCACTCATGCCAGGAATGAGCATCTGGCTGTTTAACCTTTGGCAGCAGCGGGGTCAGTATCCTAAGCTGCAGTCCCACTGGGAAGATCTGAGCAAGGTGTTGGGATGTTTGGGAGAAGTGGTCTACGAGGTATCCTTGGGCCAGCATACCATGGTGGTGCACCATGATCAGCTCGCACTGTATCTTGGACAAGAGACTGTCCAGCTCCATTTTACCTGAGGCCCAGGAGCAGCACCATCATAAGAGGAAAATCCCTCTAAGACTTTTTGTTGTTTATGTGTTCTGTGTTCAGACTGTTTGTTTTCTATATTGTTGTGTTTGGGTCACCATGATGGTGACCATTGAGGGGGGCTATGTAGTTTCCACCACTGGAAGTAGGGAGCAGGTTGGCTGGTTCTGGTGATTTGGGCAGAGTTGTAGCTGTCTCCCAGCATGTACTGTGGAGACCATAAGTGAGAAATAAGTCTGTGTGTCACCCTCTCCCCTTTTTTCCCCATTTTAAGGAGCAAAAAGGGTGGAAATGGATTCTTCTAATAACCCCTCTTCACCATTGACAGAATATAATGAACATGAACATTAAAGTTTATTTTCCAAAATGTAAATCTACAGACATGACCAAAAGTTTTGAGACTGACACAAATTTTGGTTTTCAGTGTTTTTTGATCACCACTTTCTGTCATTTGCTCTTTCTCTCCCTCCTCATCCTCTCACCCCTACAGTCACATGCACCACGACCACTCTTCCCAACCTACACTCCATCTCGCCTTCATGTCTTGCCTCTTCTATCATCACTGCTCTTCCATCATATGACTCTTTTTCTTCTCTCTTCCTGGACACTGCTACAGATACTTTCCTCTCTTCCCTCTCTTCATCCATTGAACTCTTATGTCCTCTCTCGCCAAAACCTACATCTTCACCACCTGCTCCTTGGCTGACAGAAATCCTGTGTAACAACCTTCGAGAACTCAGAATGGCTGAGAGGCACTGGAGGAAATTAAGGCTCATATCTGACCTTCACTCCTACCAATCTCTCCTTGCCACATTCTCTAAAGAAATAACCACTGCAAAGTCTTGTTTCTACAGAAAAAAGCTGGAGGCATCCGCAGCAGTCCATTTTGTTGACTTCATTGAGGAGAAGGTCATCAAAATCTGCCACTCCTTTTCCCTGGCTCCTGTGACTACTGTACACCTTCCCACCTCCTCCCCCACATCACTAATCTGTTTTTTTCCTCAACATGTCCTCTGGATGCCATCCCATTCATGCTGCTCCAGACAATTTCACAAGAGCTCCTACCCTTCATCATGAACAGCTCCTTATCCTCAGGAATTGTACCATCTTCATTCAAGATTGCTAGAGTAGTTCCCATTATAAAGAAGCCCAGTCTTGATGGCACCAACATCAGCAACTTCTGATCAATATCCCTCCTCTCTTTCCTCTCAAAAAATCTTGAATGTGCTGTAAAATTAGCTGTCTCTCTTTCTCTCCCAAAACCAACTTCAGGACCCAAACCAGTCTGACTTCAAACCTGCACATTCCACTGAAACTGCACTCATCACACTCATTGCTGGGTCCTCTTCTATTTTCACTATACACTCGCTCACTGGGAGATGTCATTTCTTCACATAGCTCCTCATACCATTGTTATGCCAATGATATTTAGTTCATCCTTTCTTTTCCTCCTTCTGAAGGTTTCAAAAAAGATCTCAGCATGTCTAGCAGACACTGCTTCATGGATGGCAGTCCACCACCTCAAGCTTAATCTAAGCAGGACAGAGCTGCTTTACATGTCAAGAGCTGCAGGTCTTCATTGTGATCGCTCAATTTCCTTTGAAAACACTATTACTCCTTCTTCAGAAGCTTGATTGCTAGTTGTAGATGATCAGCTCTCTTTCGCAGCTCATGTTGCTAAGTTGACCTGGTCAGACATTTTTCTCCTTTACAACATTTGGAGAATTTGACCATTTCTCTCAAGGGAGGCCACCCAGGTACTTGTTCAGTCTCTTGTCATCTCAAGACTTGCCTACTGCAACTAACACCTGGCTGGCCTTCCTATGCGTGCCATCAGGCCCCTGCAACTGATCCAAAATGCTCCAGCCTGACTTGTATTCAACCTTCCCAAATTCAGCCATGTCACGCTGTTGTTGTGCACCCTTCACTGGCTTCCTGTATCAAGTGCAGCTTGTCTTGACCCACCATCATCAAGGACACATGAGAGGCAAGCATCAATTTGTGAAAACCAAAATGTGTGCCAGTCTCAAAACTTTTGGCCATGATTGTACTATTGTATTATGTAGTCAATATTATGCAGTGTTAAATGTATTTTTCTTTGCAAATACTATGGTGTAGTGGGTAGTATCCCAGGTTTCCATAAGTGTCTGATTTTATTCCAGGGTTTAAAGTAGTAAATGCTGATACACTGATGTAAATGTTTTCAATCATGTGAAATTGGTGTACATGTTTAAATCACATAAATAAAATGCTTTTTCCAGTGTTGTAGTAGCAGTAGTACAAAGCAAATATTATAATGTGAAAAAGCATTGATTGTGGTGTGTTATTCACACCCAACATGTTAATCAAACTCTGAGTGCAGTGTTTAATTGATGTGGAAAGAACCACCAATAATGTATGTGGTTTAAGTTATGTTTACATATGTTTTTAAAGTGAACAGTTATACTAGCTAGCATTCAAATGAGCTCCCTGATTATTTAGCCATTACAAGCACCTGCTATACCATTTGTGTGCAAGCAAGATTACCGGCCGTTTTCACTACACAAGTTGACAGTCTATAGCTCTTCTAGTCACACATTTAATGAATAGGCAAGTACAAGAAAGCCAGGTGGTATTTCTTTTTATTAAAATGAATATGGATTAACTATATTGCCAAAAGTATTCACTTGCCTGCCTTCACACACATATGAATTTGAGTGACATCCAATTCTTAATCCATAGGGTTTGATATGATGTTGGCCCACCTTTTGCAGCTGTAACAGCTTCAACTCTTCTGGGAAGACTTTCCATAAGGTTTAGGAGTGTGTTTATGGGAATTTTTTTACCATTCTTCCTGAAGCGCATTTGTGAGGTCAGACACTCATGTTGGATGAGAAGGCCTCCCAAAGGTGAAATTTCATCCCAAAGGTGTTCTATCAGATTGAGGTCAGGACTCTGTACAGGTCAGTCAAGTTCTTCCACACCAAACTAACTCCTCCATGTCTTTATGGACATTGCTTTGTGCACAGTCATGTTGGAACAGGAAGGGGCCAACCCCAAACTTTTCCCATAAATTTGGGAGCATGAAATTGTTCAAGTTCTCTTGGTATGCTGACGCATTAAGAGTTCCTTTCATTGGAACTAAGGGGCCGAGTCCAACTCCTGAAAAACTACCCCACACCATAATCCCCCCCTCCACC
Organism: Doras micropoeus; assembly: GCA_028566355.1. NCBI lineage: Eukaryota > Metazoa > Chordata > Actinopteri > Siluriformes > Doradidae > Doras > Doras micropoeus. The sequence goes on along the minus strand of JAOUQY010000046.1, from coordinate 23,059,951 downwards.
AAACTTTACACTTGGCACAGTGCAGTCAGACAAATACCGTTCTCCTGGCAACCGCCAAACCCAGACTCATCCATCAGATTGCCAGATGGAGAAGCATGATTTGTCACTCCAGAGAACATCTCCACTGTTCTAGAGTCAAGTGGCGGCGTGCTTTACACCACTGCATCTGACGCTCTGCATTGCGCTTGGTGATGTAAGGCTTGATTTTATACACCTGTGGCCATGAAAGTGATTAAAACACCTGAATCCAATTATTTGGATGGGTTGGTGAATACTTTTGGAAATATTGTGTAGATGTGCCTGTTTACAAATTAAACATTTTTAGTGATAAAGCCTGAAGCTTAAATCTGGAGATGTGCTCTGTAGCTACTACCAGGCATGTGTATATTAATTTTGCAATAGAACTAGCTAGCTATCAGATTTATAATAGATATTCTTTTGGTTCCACAAAGAACAAAAGAACCATTTTCTTCTAGCATATTTGTCTATGTCAAATATTGTACTGTATTGTCAGCCTAAGGCATTGGTGTCCAGTCTTATCCACAAAGGGCCAGTTTTATATCAATGGATCTACAAAATGGATCTTGACTTTCAGTAGTGTGTGGCTTCTACTTGGTAGGAAAGAAAACCTGCAGACACACCGGCCCTTCTCGGACAAGAGTGGACACCACTGGTCTAAGGCAGTGGTGATATTGCTTCATGATGTTAAAAATCCAGTACCACAGAATCAAGACGTACATCAGGTTACAGCCTGTTCTTAACCTTCTCACTGTTTGACTTGTACATTTCTGTTTATCTAAACTGTTCAAAGCATTTCTGTTGTACTTATGTGTGTAAGGTGTACACAGCAAATTTGGCAGTGTAAATTTACACTTTCACAGTGTGTATATAGGTCCACACCAAATCGATTCAAGTTACACTTTATTAAGTGCTGGAATTTTACACTACGTTCAGTGTTGATATTGGACCCCATTAGTGTTGACTTTGAAACCTTCAGTGTTGACATTGGACACCGTCAGTGTTGGCATTGGACACCTTCAGTGTTGACATTGGACACTGTCAGTGTTGACAGCAGACAACTTCAGGGTTGACAGCAGAAAACTTCAGGGTTCACATTGGACACTGTCAGTGTTGATAGCAGACAACTTCAGTGTTATCTGTGTGGACATTGGACATAGTCTGTGTTGAAATTGGGCATTGCCAGTGTTAAAATTGGACATTGTCAGTGCTTTGTACCACTACATTTGTGCACATTACTGCAATAACTGTATACTTTAGCACTGGTGAAAATTCACATTACAATGGCGTTAGACTCCATTTCTCACTGCCCTGAACTCACTTGCTCATTTAACAGATTAGTTAGCACCAGTTTTCTGCAGTGCATATCACCACCATACCTTCATATCAAATAACTGAATAAGGAAACAGCAATAAATTCAGTCACCAGTCACTGAGAAAATGCATTCCTTTATTTAACAGGCATGGGTATGTTCAGGAAGTAATACAACCCGGATTCCAAAAAAGTTGGGACACTAAACAAATTGTGAATAAAAACTGAATGCAATGATGTGGAGAT
>JAOUQY010000046.1:22978772-22990038 GCA_028566355.1 Doras micropoeus | reverse complement strand
TTCAAATCCCACCAGAGCCAAGCTGCACTGCTGGGCCCCTGAGCAAGGCCCTTAACCCTCACCTGCTCAGCTGTGTAAATGAGTGTAAGTTGCTCTGGATAAGGGCGTCTGCCAAATGCCATAAATGTAAAGGTATTGCAATGTAAAATAAGGTGATGGTGGTGTGGGGTTATTTTTAAGACATTAGCAGTTAGGAACAAATAATGCATATCTACTTGTTGCCATATAAGGAGGTTTAATGAACACTATATTATATCAAACTTTAAGAATACATTTTAGACTGTGTTTATCTTATGCACATGCCCTGTCCAGCTGGCTGACTAGGTTGTTTAGTCTCCTGTAAGTAAGTAATTAATAATATAATCAAAAGTCTTCCTGTTTCCCTGTTTTGCTTTCAGTCTTTTGAGTCAACTCTCTTCCAGTTGGCTAAATGCAATGTGGCAGGTGCACAATTTGCATAAAATTGGGCTCCACTAAACTTTTTCCACCACACGGCGAGTCAGACTTCATCGGAATGAACAAGAGGAGGAACAGAGAGCATACATATGACACAAAGCATAAGGATGTCATTTTCCAGCAGATGCCAGCTTCAGATTTTTCATCTGTTTCTCAACACCAAATCAGAGCTAACAAGGAACAATGTTTTATATGTTTTATATGCAGTCCATTTTCAGACTGTGCCCAAGACTCAACCTCACTTTAATGGATAATCTCAACTGGATGCTGTAGTTTTGTACATAATGACTCTGGGCTTATTTCAGGACTCCTACTAACAACCACAAGAAGTATGTTCTCATAAAGAACATTCTTTCAGCACACTCAGTACTGCCTCTTTTTATCCTTCTATACCTGTAAACATAAAAATGTATAATTCCTCTGTTTGGTGTCACCCAGAAGGAATTTTTTTTATTCAGTCTGGTTCCTTTCAAGGTTTCATCCTCATGTCAGCTCTGGCTTATTCAGATGAGGATTTGACTGGGGATTAAAATCCACAACTGAATTTTTGTAAGGCTGCTTTGCGACTGTCCATTGTTTAAGGAAGCACTATACAAATAAGATTGAGGTGAGATGAATAGAACAGATGTCACTTTAGCCATTGTTCTTATTGACAGGTTAGCCATTAGAGCAGTCTTTGTATTTGAAGGTTATACCATCCATACCACAAAATTGAACCCATTTAGAAAGTTTTCTCTTGCAGTTTTGGTGTACAATTGGTCAGTTGAATCTGGTCAACATTTTATACACACTACAGAGCATGAAGTATGTAACTGCACCTGTGTGGAAGCATGTGCTCTTATGTTTCTCCTCTTAGATATTCAAGTTTATCCTTAATTTGTCACCCATCTGTAGCTGGTTCCTGTCTTCGGTTTCCAAAGGGTTCAGACACCTACCCGAATGAGTTTTATAAGGCATGCAAATGTTTGATTACAGATGTGCGGTCACCCCCACACAAGATTATATACTGATCTCACAGTCTATTTTAGATGGATATTGTGCATGTAGTCACTGTAAATATGTGTATTTACTTAGTTACTGTGAAATATAAATGAGCATTTGGCAGAGGCTAGTCAAAGATCTAGCACTACCACATGTCAATAGGTTAGGTACAACTATATAGGTATAGGTATAAGTCCATATACTGTATGTAGTAAGGTCTATGAAAATTAGGACTTGCAAAAGTAGGGATTTTTTTCCTTTTACAAATCATTAGTTCCTTACAAATTTCCTTATATTTGATAGTTGTTTCTTATTAATTGTGAAGCAAAGAAAACTGCAATGCTAGTATTCTCATATGTGTAGAAATGGTGGAGGCCTTACTGAGTTGAACTAGAGTCATAATCAGTGCCTCCATCTTTGACAGATTGAGTTCAGGTTTATTAGAATGAACAAGAACAAGGATAAAATTATGGTAAAAAAAGTAACTTATATTCAGTAATAACATTCCAGGCAAATTACTATAAATTTAGTGACGTAAGATGGCTCTGGTTCATGGCACTCCTTTTGTACAAATATTGTAAATCACAGATATCTCAGCTACAAGAGAGCTATTTATAATATGGAACTGAAATCAAGAGAAAATTCCACTACATTTGAATAGGAAGGAAGTGAAAGGCTTATCATCAATAGCAAGGGAAAGAGTGTGCACAACTGGTCTAAAGAATCTGGACAATATCAGCCTTCCTATACATCAAACAGTAATTCCCAATCTCTTGAAGGATAATGGTTTGCATTTTTAATTTGCATTTTCCAAAAATAGTTTATAATTTTGTCATTTCTAATAACTGTTGCTTGTCCCTGGACACCTTTTCACCATACTCTCATTCAGAACATCCTTTTCAGCACACTACAAATACAACTATTGTAGAAAGTACACCTGCTTCAATTCTAGGTTTTTATTTATCAGTAGCGAAATAAGAATTGGGTCGTCCTCACGAAGCAAATAATCTCAGGTGACAAAAACCCCCAACAGATTTCAATATTTAGTCACCTTTTCCCAAAAGTAAACCAAAATTCCGAAACCAGTTGGGAAAAATGAGTACATCCTTCCTACTTTGGAAGGATGTACATTAAGAGAGAAATGATCAACCAGGTCATATTAATAGAGAAGGTAAATCCATCATTCTACAGTGAGAATAATTCTTTACAAATAGAGAGCCTTCAAGACAGTTGCCAGTCTTTCCAAGAGTGGGCATCCCAGCAAATTCAGTCCAAGGTCAGACCATTTAATGCTCAGAAAGATAAAGAAAACCCCAAGAGCCATATATTCTAATGTACAAGCCTCGCTAAGCACATGAATGTTTATGTTAATGTTTATGTAAATGTATAGCTTTCATGGAAGGATGGCTAGGAAAAAGATCTTCTCTCTAAAAAGATATGGTAGCATGAATTTGCAAAATTGCATTCGACCAAACCACAAAGGTTCTGGAACAATATCTTTAGGACTGATGAGACCAAGGTAGAGATGTGTGTTCATCATATACAGTGCTATGTTTGGCAAAAACTAATCCCAGTGTATTGCCAAAAACACTAACTGTCAAGCTTGGTGGTGGTGGGGCGGTGGTCTGGTCTGGTCTAGCTACAGGACCTGAGAAACATGTCTTTAAGAGAATTATGTACTCCACTTTATACCAGAATATTCTTGAGAAAGATGTGAGGCCGTCTGTGATGCCACAGCAGTTTAAGCTTGGCTGAAATTGGGTCATGCAATAGGACAATGATTTCTAGTGTACCAGGAAATTGACACCTGCATGGCTAAAGAGGAAAATAATGAAGGTATTGGAAGGGCCAGTTCAAAGTCCAGACCTCAACCCAGTTGAGATGCTGTGGTGGGATCTTAACTGAAAGTGAAGTATTGACCTACTGTGGAATTTGTCCTCCACATTTAACCCATCCGTGCACTAAGACACACACACACACACACACACACACACACACACACACACACACACACAAGCACACCTTCCAGTCACAAGGCTGGTTCCTTAACCACAAGCCCACAGCTATGGTTAATGTATTTATTAACAGAGCTGTGCATAAATGAATGCCCTCATACACCAATGAACTGCAACAATGTTGTAAGGAAGAATCAGTCAGACATTTTGTTACTTCACATTATTATTGCTACATGTTACTGAATTATATGGACGTACTTATTATTTCCCATCTGATTTCTAACTGATTTCTAAATGTTGGTTTACTTTTTGGGGACAAATGAAGATATATTGAAATTTGTTGTGTTTCTTGTTGCCATCTGTGATTATTTGTTTGTTTATAGTCATTGGTGAGGACCACACAATAGTTATTTATGCCCTGATAACTAAAAACACATAAGTGATGTAGAGTGCACTGTACTTTAGGGCAAAGGTGGCTCAAAAGTTAAGGTTACTGATCAGAAGGTCAGGGTTTCAAGCCACAGCACTGCCAAGTTGCCACTGTTGGGCACTTGATCAAAGCCCTTAACTATCTCTGCTCCAGGGTTACTATATCATGGCTGACCCTGTGCCCTGACCCCAGCATCTTAACAATCGGGGATATAAGAAGAAAAACCACAATGGTGTAATGTATTTGTGAGTAATAAAACCTTCTTCTCCCTCTTCTTCTTTCTTATCCCCATGAATATGTAATGACCAAAAAAAACCCCACCTCTATAGATGACTAGTTTCACTTTTGATTCTGGTTCCTCTCAAAGTTTCATCAAGTCACTGTTTTTTCCTCTGCTTGCACAATAGGGAACTAAATCTGCATCTGGATGGCTGTGAATCTGGATCATTGCCTGTGAATTTCCGCTGGGCTGGAGGAGCATTCATTCATATGGAGTTGCTACACCAGCCTTCACACTTCTGGGATGGCTTTCCAATAGATTTTGGGGCATGACTGTAGGGACTTGTTCCATTTCAGCCACAAGAGCATTAGTGAGATTTGTCACTGCTGAGGTTGGTGAAGTGAAAAGGCTGGGCACTCAGTCGGCTGTCAAACTCAACCCAAAGGTGAACAGTGGGTTTGATATCAAGGAATCTGTGCAGGCCACTTGAGTCTTCAGAACAAATCTTGTCAAACCATATTTCCCAGACCTCCTCTGTTTTTCAGTGTTTATGTGTATATGTTTGGTGCAGAATCGATGAAGTGTATAAAAATCAATTCTGAGGGTCATTAATCATGAAGATACCAGAAATAATATTGTAATAATGTATTTTGTATGTAAGATAAAATGTTTATCACAATGACCAGTGGAGGATAGCATTTCATTGGTTGAAAGGAGAAGCCTGAACACGGAAGTCCAGAAAGGCCATGAGATATATATTTTTTTGCCTCTACTGTTATCTTGAGATTGCTTTTTATCTCAAGATAACAAAAATTGCTTTCTCAAGATTGTAACTTATGATAACAGAAGTTAATTTCCAAAATCATATAGAAGTAGCATACTAGTCAGGCACAATATATAACACACCACTTTTTATAGGGCAGCACGGTATTACAGGGCAGCACGGTAGCGCAGTGTGGCAGCACTGTATATGTGGAGTTTGCTTGTTCTCCTTGTGCCTGCATGGGTTTCCTCACACAGTCGAAAGACGTAGTCAGGTGAACTGGAGATACCTAGGTATGAGTGTGTGAATATGACTGCCTGTGGGTCTGCCATGTGCTGGACTGGAGACCTGTCCAGGGTATTTCCCTGCCTTCTGCTCAATGAGTGCTGGGATAGACTCCAGCACCCCTCCGACCCAGTAGTAGGATAAGCGGCTTAGATAATGAATAAATGAATGAATGAATGAATATTACACACAATATAATGTCATCTCTGCAATCCTTTCCTCTCCTGTACACTTATGGGAACCAGGTTTATTTGTACATCTCTTAACATGTGTCTTGGGAGCTCTTGTGAGAACTATTTAGACAGCATCTCTCAAACATCATGCAATAGCTATGGAGGCCTCAAGTTGTCTGGTAATGAAACTGACCACTTGTTCAGGATCATAATAGAGTAGTCTAGAATAGTTGCAGATTTCTGATTCTTCTCAAGTGAGGGACACTAATTTGGAAATTATCTAGCCATGACAAACATGCAGTTATTTCCTCTTGTGTCAGTCCCTGATTAAAGCAAATGCTCTCATGTGTACGCACTTATCAGCTATGAACAGCATGTATGCCTAACCCTGCTGTTTACCAGCATGAGAAAAATATGTTGTGCTCTTGAGAAAACAGCTTTGCTTATCTCAAGTTCATGAGAATAATAAGTTATTAAGTGATATCAAGATGATAGCACAGAAAAAAAACTCATTGCGTTTCTGGACTTCTGTATGAACAAGACTGGGAACATTCTAAAGAAGTATCCAACTATAGATATGTTGCAGATGTAATCAGTTGGATTATAATTGATGTGGCCTCATGAAAATATCACCTTAACTTTGTAAAATCTTTTGTAGGAAATTATCATGGAAAACATTTTTCATAATCCTTATGGTAAGTTTAACTGAGCAGTTTTATTTTCTTACTTAAAACAATACAGCGTTAAACATTTGATTTTATTAATATTTGTGATCACATTGTCATACATATTTTACACTGAGAATCTATTTCAGGCTACAACTAACCCTGGATCTGAAAAGTCTGCACACTGACTCATAGCTCTGATCTCCCACAGGTATAGCAGTCCCAGTATGAGACCTCAGTGTGTTATGCATGTTTTTGTTTGTTCAGATGTACCATGTCTCTGGTTACATGCTCATCCATAGAGCCTAATGAGGATTACCTCAGGAAGACACATACAGGACCGTGCCTGCTGCTTGCTCCAGCACCTGCTGTGGTTACCTGAGCTAGAAAAGGCATTTATTAAACACAGGTGACTCTAGACTACACTCTGTAGTGACTTTCAGAATCAATCTGATATTTATTCTGAAATATTTACATTTTATAATTTATTTTAGTGTAATTTCTAACAAGGAATTTGTTTATTTGTGAATTTCAGATATAATCAAGAAGGGAAGATATTGCACTTTTTTAAAGAAATATTTCCTTATGCAGCCCTGTGATCTTACTCTGCAGAGTGACTATATTCCTTGTTTGTCTCCGTTCTCCACGAAATACTGTAGCAGATACAATGATATACTTCTTATATACTAATACTTCCTCTCTGGTTGTTTTTGTGTGCTGAAAGAATGATGGGATGGTAAGAGTCACATCTTTGAAGTTCTAAAATTGTGTAAGAGCTCCACATGCATGTGAGTGTATTTAATTTAGGAAGCCACACTACAGACTGCAGTGATTAAATAAGCATGCAGCTTATTTAACATAAACATTGAAAATGAATAAAGTCTAACTAGTATCATTGTTCTATTTTTTTAAATAAAATATCCTTTCAAGCAGTCATACATCCTGCTAGTTATGTGACCAATTAACTCAATCGGTTAAATTTTCTAGATTTTTATGGCCATAGTGCATGGCTGTGATGGTTACTTAAAGCAGGATAATGCGCCAAGTCACAAAGCTCAAATCATCTCAAACTGTTTTCTTGACCCTGACAATGAGTTCATTTTAATCAAATGGCCTCAACAGTCACCAGAGCTCCATTCAACAGAGCACCTTTGAGATGTGGTGGAACGGGAGATTTGCATCATAGATGTGCAGCTGACAAATCTGCAGCAATGTCTAAGAAATGTTTCCAGAACCTAGTTGAATCTAGTCCATGATGAATTAAGGTAGTTCTGAAGGCAAATGGGGGTCCAACCTGGTACTAGCAAGATGTACCTAATGAAGTGACCAGTGAGTGTTTATCTGTTGTCTCTATAAAGCTGGAGCCTGTCAGTGGGTGGATACCAACATGCAGAAATTCCTCTTCTTTAACACTTTCAACAACATTTGTTCACCACAGAACTTCATTGCATTACTGTTATAAAACTCTTCAGAGTGTATTAATGCCAATCTTTCTTACTGTTTATAAAATCAGAATCCAGCATTCTTTAGCAAATGAATTTTTAAAATGTGGTTTTTAAAAATGACACTAACATTGTTTGACTATTATTACAACAAGAAGAGGGTTTCATGGGTGAATGTTAGTGGTGTTAATATGAAACACAAAGAATAAAACACTTTAGTACACACTGTTATAGGACAATAACCAATAAAATGATCACCACAGTTGAGTATTTTCCTGAAACACATGCCAAACTATTTTATCCCTCTTATGCCACAGCAATATAAATACACTTTTATTTATTAAAGAATGACACACACTTCTTAAAGTTAGTTCTCGTTATCATTTATGTCAAAACAGCCATAGCCAATAGTCATTCCTTCACTAGAGTCTCATTCAATAAATGTAAACATTCTGCATAAAGACCACTTCACATGTTGCTTAGCAAAGAGAGTTTTTGTTTAAAAATAACAATTGTAAAATTCTGCAATAATGTGAGCATTGTCCATTCAAGTCCATTGATGTTAGTTATTCTATAGAAATGATAACATAGAACAAGCACAATAAAGCAATGTTTATTGATTGTAAAGTATTTATAAGTGTACTTATTAAAATTGAGAAAGAATGCCCTTGCCCTAAAAGTCCTCTTTATTTGTGCAATTGTTGGCAGTTTACAAGTCCAGGTCTGTTTAGGGAAAAAAATGTGGTAAAGTTTGATGTTGATCTGTCAGGAGAATAAGGGTCATTTAGTCATGTTCCCTTTATCAACAGCTCTCACTTAAGTTGTCAAAACATGTCCCTACCCTGACCTAGTGCAGGGAACAGAATTTTATTTTTAAAACATCTAGAATAGCTCCAATCAGGAATTGCTAAACAGATATTACTGGCTAAAAGTATGATAAACCTTAGAGACTGTATTGCACTAATCGAAATGAACCTACATTAATGTCTGGCTTTAGGAATTTACAGAACATAAATCATTTGAATACATTTGTCTATCACATGCAGTCAGGAGTGTAGGGGAATTTCTTCTAGTGGCCTTGTGTTTCTAAAGCTTAGCAGCCAACATACTGTATATAGAGTGCAGTGTTATGCAGAATTTCATTGTTTTGCTTCTTATTTTATGCTTTTACTTTTTGATCTGCACATGTTGAACATGTTGAACATGACCTTTCTGTGCATGTTTGACTGACCTATTTCAGACATTTATAGACCATAACCATTTAATGGCATTTAATTGCAACCTCAAACATTAAAAAGGAAAGTTCAAATACACCACATCCTTTGAATATTCAAGATTCAATATTCGAGATTAATTTTACTGTCATTCCACTGTACACCAAGGTGCGTAGAAGATCGAAATTACTCGCGTTGGATTCATCCTAAAAACACAGCAGATTAAAATAGAGAGCATATATAAAATAGAAATAAAATATGTAAGACTAAAATAGATACAACAATAATGACATATTTTAATATTCACATGCTGAAAAAGTTGCACATAGTGGTTATTACAACTATGAGTATGGCACATGCCGAAGATTTCACATAGTTTTTGTTACACATAAAGATTATTGCACATTATGGTATTGCACATTAAGTTACTGCACATTACGATAGTGCATATTACAATATTTCACAAATGATTTACCCTTAAATAAATATGCATCAGTATTTGTCTAATGAAGGGTGAGGATCAGACTTGAAGCCTATGCAAAGCAATCTCTGTGTGATATCTTTAGAAGCATGTGCACCAAACTCAGTTTAAAAAAACAAATCCTTTTAAAATCAACTTCTTCCTTCAAGGGCCAGGATCTTTGGGGGCGTTATCACATTAATCAGTGTAGTCGACTGTGTTTCAGAGGCTGTTTTTAACTATATGGCAACAATGTGTCATCTGAGAATCTGAGACTATAATGATATAGTTGGAGGTTGACGTGACACTGTTGTACACAACAGTAGAAACCTCTCCTAGCCCAGGGGGGTATCATGTCTGTAATCACCCCCCTTCCCAAAAAATGTAGTACTTTTATATGGAAAATCATAACACTTACACCTACAAACTAACAAGTGATGTTCAGTTGTATCCATTTGTAGATAAAATAATGAACTGAATAATCACCATCTTACAGTAATTACATAGTTCTTTAATAAGTAAAGGTTAAAGAACTCAGACATGATGATACATCACACACACTGGGATTTTGTGACCTCATTGGTTGCAATCATTCATTTTGTAGTGGAAACTTGATTTACGGAATATGATAAAGGGGTAGGAAATCAGTCATACCCGTGCTCTGGTGAAGGAGCAAGTTTGAACTTGGTCGTGATTTTTTATTGATTGACAGGACAATAGCAATGTTTCGTGTAGTCATGCATATGAGCAGATCTTATGTCTCCTGTTTTGTGTGTATTGTGAAGGGGGTGGGGGGGTGGGCTATGTATCTGGCCTCCTACAGAGTAAAAAAGATTTGGTATGGTATCTCTTTCTGAGTGCTGTGTGATACAACTGGTTCATTTCTGCTTGCAAACCAAGTGAATTGCCCCAACATGTATTCATTAAAATTTAGTGATTGAGTGATTTCACTTCATTGCACAATGTACAGCAATGCATATGACTTGTCACGCTATGTACACACGTATGATTGGTTAGAACAGTAAGTAACAACACCTTGGATTAGTCATTACGTTCTTAACAAGAAGACATTCCATTCTTTAGGGCATGCAGTTAAATGACCCTACACGTGGCGTGAAAACGTCAAGCCTTCATCATGCTTACTGACCTTTAAGCAGATCATGCTAATCTAGCTAACCAGTGAGAATGCTTAAGAGAGGTGGAGGAGAAACTTCCATTTACTTGAGTATCAGATCAATCAATCTTAGATAACTCGCTAACAACTGAGCTTACGAAGATGGTGTAGACTCACCTTCCTCATTAGTAACATACACGACTTAAAGTTACTGTTATAATTTCTTTTCCAGGTACATTAACTGTGTTATCAGTTTTATACAGTATCTGGGGAGAGAAAGGGTTTTTATGAAAGGTTATAAGATTATGAGAGAATAAAGACAAATGACTCCCATTTTCATTATCTTGCTAAGTAATTCTGCTTAATTTAATACAAATAAATTTAGTACAAATAAAGCTTTCATTCGTTTAAAAGTAAATGTGTAACATGGATATTTTAGCTTTGCTCCACCCAATGAACCTGCAGAATTACTGGAGCCTTAAATGTACAATAAACTTACAAATTACTTTATTGCTTATTACTTAAGTAATACTCTGGAATTTTGCCACATTCTGGCACGGTACCCAATGTCTCAAGCAGAACATTACCTTTACAACATACATTCCAGATGTAAGATGCCACATTCTCAGTAAGATGCCATGCATTCATTACATTTTATATATTCATTTATATTCCTAGTTTCTAAAGAATATTACAGAGGCATTTCCCAAAACATTACTGTTGGACATTAGATTATTATTTTTTAGAGTATTAGAGTATTTTCCCCCTTCTTTTCACTGCTCCTGTTCTAGGGATTGCCACAGAAGATCAAGTCTACATATGGCACAGGTCAAGTATTGCACCAGATGCCCTTCCTGACACAGTCCTCCCATTAGCTGGGCTGAGGACCAGCACTACAAGTACACTGCACCTCCAGTGGCTGTGTTGAGGGCTCAGGGACCCAACAGTGGTAGACTGGTGGTGTGGGGCTTAATCTCTCAACTTTCAGAACAGCAACCCAGAGTCCTAACCTTCTGAGCCACCATTTGTCTATCCATCCATCCATCCATTATCACCACTTAAAGGCATTTATGCTGTAAACACCCAACAACTAAGTTCATAATTAAAC
>JAOUQY010000046.1:22954629-22966115 GCA_028566355.1 Doras micropoeus | reverse complement strand
CTACACCATACTAATAAATTATTGTGGTCTAAAATGACAGGTGTTTCAGTTTCATTGTCTAACCCCTGTACATACTAAATAACTGAAACCCAAACACAAGCCAAATGTTAGCTGAGAGAAACAAATGAAAAGATCAGAGTTGAAATATAACAACTACAACAACAACAACAATAATAATATCCAAAAGAGACTCCAGCACATTCAGAATTCTGCTGCACGTCTGCTCATCTGCTCTTGCTCTTATGATCACATTACTCCTGTCCTTCAGAAACTTCATTGGCTCCCTGTCTCACAACGAATACAATACAAGGTTCTCTTTCTGACTCACAAAGCCCCCCTATCTCACTGACTTGCTCCACTGCCATGTTCCTCCCCGCTGTCTATGTTCCCCTGATGCCAATCTCCTGTCTCCACCACTAAGGACCAAGTACAAAACCTGGGGTGACAGAGCCTTTTCTCTCCCCAAGCATGTTCAAGACTATAGCGATATGTCCAAGTTTAAATCATTGATCAAAACCCATCTCTTTAGAACTGCTTTTAACCTGTGATAGGGATTCTGCTTTTTGTTTAACTTTTAACCTATGTAAAGCGTCTTCTATTATATTGGAAAGTGCTCTATAAATAAAATGTATAATAATAATAATAATAATAATAATAATAATAATAATAATATCCAGAGTAGCTCTTTCATTTGGACATTGCAAGTTCGGACCCAGCATGGGACTACTGATCAGAAGGTCATGATCAGTATCTGGTGGGCCCTTGAGCAAGGCCCTTAACCCTCAATTCTAACAATTGAGTACTTGTTGATGTATTTTTGTCATGTGAAAACAGTACAAGACTTAAAATAATGCATAAAATGCATAAAATGTCTGTCAAATCAGAAATATCAAAGTCAGATTTCTGTGTAACATGATAGCACATAGAGACATGATAGCACATAGAGCACATAGAGACCAGGGGCTGTGTCTAAAGATTTACGATATATCAGCCATTCAACAAATCGTAATCTTCATAAAGTTCTTATTTACAATGTGATTCCTTTTAAATTCCAATGAAATACCAAGTGTTTCTTCTGAATGATTTTTGATGGTTCACTATGTACCCACCTGTAGAGGGAAAAGCACTCCTTACTTGTAAGTAAATTCACAAGAATGGTTTATATATTGGTGAAATACAAGCTTAAGGGAACGGTTTGGGTGTAATTGATGCGCTTGGAAAAACAGTGCCACTTGATACTTAAACTGGGGCATTCCACACTTTGATGTGTGCTCCCTCCCACCGCACCACTGTACTGGTTGGCTACAGGCAGGCAGGTGGGGCAATCCGGAAAAACCCAAAGAAATTTGATGTCAAAAAATGTACTTGAACAAAGGAATCTTTTTACTAAACCAGGACAAATAGAAAAGAAGGATAACACTGAAGAGAAACTCTACTGTTAAGTATGGTGGAGTGCCTGTAATATTGTGGGGCTGTTTTCCTCTGAAGGCCCTGGGAACCTCAGTAGGGTACATGGTGGTCCAGGAGTGGTCCAAGGAAGGACAACCAGAGAACCAGTGACAGGGTACTAAAGTGAAGTTTTGCACTTCTCTTGTTTTATCTGTCATAATCTTATCTCAGGCAAAACGCTGACACACCATAGTGGCTCCCCCAAAACAAAGGTGGGATGAAGGGCTGGCTCATAGGCTGTCCATAAGTAACCTGCCTGAGTGGGCTGAGTTCTCTTGCACAGCTCCTCTCACTGTGTGCTGCTGTTGCTGCCCTCAGCTGTTTGCTTGTGGTGTAGCGTGGCCTATAATGTGTTCACGTTCTAGATGTTGCACAACCACAACTAGCAATGCAAACGGAGATGCCATTAAATCTTTCATTATGATAGTGCGAAGTTGCACAGCAAAACAATCATCTAGCCTCCTTTAGGAAATACAATAAACAACTGCTGCAGCGATGCAAGGATTGATGGCTAATAACAAATGAGCCGTTTGGGCCTGTCATTTTACTTTCCTGTTTGTAAACATATATCTTTCAATTAGTGGTCTCTTTAGTCAGACCACACCAGTTTGAGTTATAAAACTCTACCACTAGAGAGTGCAATTGCTTGTTTTAAAATGTCGCCCCATTTGGTTGATAGATAAGCACTGTCTGATTACTCTCTCTATTTCTCTCTCTCTCTCTCTCTCTCTCTCTCTCTCTCTGTCTCTCTCTCTCTCTCTCTCTCTGATTTTGGGCACTTAAAAAAAATAATAATAAAAGAAGCCACAAGTATGTGCCAGTATGCCTGTTACAGCATTGCGTAGAAAGCAGGCACAAAGAAAAATGAAAGGGGGTTGGGTGGAGTGGGGTGGGGTAGGTATACTGGGGGTGGGAGTAAGGGGGAAATGCATTGCAGCTCTCTGGTTTCCAGTGCTGGCTCTGCTCAGCAGGATCCAGCACTGACTCTGAGGGCAGGTAAGTAGCAGTCAACATTTTCACTTGGCACTGACTAGGTCCTATGTTTTCTATACTCTGGGTGTGTTTATCCTGGAGTGTACTGTTTACTCATTAAATAGACTCGCTGATATGGATATACTGCACTGCCATTGTCTTACTTCTTTCTTACTACTTTCTGTCAATGAATTCTGTGTAATGTATATTTATATACATGACCATATTATAGTGCATTACTATTACTAATGAAGTTTGAAGTGTGGCCTTGTGTGGCATAACATGGGCGACATCTCTCGGTCCAACCGGCTAATTAATAGCAGGAAAGCTCTGGATTAACATGACTTTTAAGGATTTGTATCAAGTGTGCATGGGATTCGTGTAGCACTTTAAGTCTTATTCATGTTTATTTACTTATTGGACTGTTAGATTGTTAGACTGAACTGAAGGCTGAAGTAAAGCTTGGCAGTGAGATTTACACTACTGGAAGGAGTTATGAAGCTAAAATTAAGCTGAGGTTGATTTGGAATTTTACACCTGGGTGGTGAGTTGTGAAAGAGCTGACCCACAAATAGTGTCAATTCTGTTTAATGGCTCTGCTGGAGAGGAATCTCAGTCATTTTGCACAAACAAGAACACCCACAAGAGTTGCACTATTGCCTTGTCATAACTAACTTTCAAACATTTTTTTCCCGAATACATAAATATGAACTGTTTACTGATGCTCTAAGCAAAAATTGTTTGTAATTCCCAGCAGAATAGATTTTATCCTCAACTTCTTCAAGTTGACTTGGAAATTGAGTTGGCTGAACTTAAATCGTTCACCCTCAAGTGTTTTTGCTGTGTGCCAATGTCTTGACATTCACCCATGTAACAGCAGACAGGCAGTTTTGGGTTTCTGAGATCCAATACTGAAAGAGCATGCCCTTGCATGGTTTTGTGATGTTATTTTTGGTCAGATAGATGCTCTGATTGTTTATTTATTTATTTATTTATTTAAATAAACTTGGTATTGGTAATCAGTTTAATTTATTCAAGGTGCTAAATTGTATGATCTACTCGAATATTTATCTGCTGATGATGGGTGGACAGTATTTAGAACTGACTTCTGCTTGAGACATTTGACTCTTTACTGTAAGTTTATAGCATGTAAATTGTTGATCCTGGTCAGCATAATCTAATTTGAACTCATGGTGTTAGCCTTCATCACAACTAGCTCCTGATGGACCTGATGCTTGTAGCCCATGTGTTTTCGATGGCAGGGTTGGGAATTCCTGTTATCAAGATGCAGATCATGTCAAACATAGAATGCATGGATTATATTATGGCAGCTTTGAGTTAGAGAGATTCAAGATCTCATTTAAACCACCTTATTAGCAGCGGGTCGAACAGGTGGCACACGCTGTTCTGCTGTGCTTTAATATTGTCTGAAGAGGAGTTGATGTGCTTTGGGAGCTCTGCAGACAGGTGCATGAAGAAGGCAGCTTGCTTTAGAAGTGTGAAGGGCTCATAAATATGTCACCTGGCCAGTGGGACTGACCGTGTTTGACCCACTTTCTTCCTATTTATAATTCTGTCTCCTATTAGTCTTTCTTCTAGCTCAGTGTCAAATGTGTTCAAGGGTTTAGCAAAGTCACTTTGTCAGCAACAGCAAATGACCTATAAAATTTAAAATTTATAGTCAGGTTATCAAAAGCCTTGTCTGAAATATTAATTAAGTTTACAGAATATGCAAGTAAAAAAGTAACCTGTGAAAAAAAATGTAGGAGGTTGGTTACTGGAATACACATTTTTCTGCATGATAGCATAGGACAAAATGTTTAACACCACCTATTTTTTGGTCCCGTCCACAAAGATCCTCTCTAACATTCAAATTCACTTTTATAGTTGCTTTACTTTGCTATATGCTAAGTTGTTTGTGCAGTTTTAGACATACTGGCTTAACAAATTAAAACAGTTCTGTACTGCCACAACCTCTGATAACAATGTTATCTTCATTGGTCTCAGAAAACAAACAGCAAAGCAATGTTTCAGTCCTGTTTTGAAATGCTTGGTGTCATACTAAATGCTTTTGCTGAAAGAGAACTCATCACCAAAGTGTTTTGTGTGACTGATTGCCATGTTGGGGGAGACAGAGCACTTATGTATGTTACTCAACTGTGTCAGATTTAGCATCTCTGCCAAGATGGATCAAATTATATGTACATGTGAACATCATGATCTCATAATGAGTTTAAATGGCTCCATCACAAGCATATTTTCAAGTTGAGAAGACCTGCTAAGAAAGTGTTGTTTAAACTGTCAAATGCTCTGCATGTAGTTTTTTTGTTTACTCGCTCTTGCATACATCCATTATCATATGATCAATGAACATATGATTATTCACAGAAACACCTGTTTAAACTCATTGACATCAGTTTTATTTTTAAGCCCCAGTACACAGTGCCACACACAGTTGTTGTTGTTGTTTTGGGTGTGGTGATGTAAAACTGTGGCTTTGTATGATGTTTCCTATCAGTAGCACAGTTCTGCTCAGCACTGGGTTGAGGGCTGCATGGAAATGAATGTAATCTGCTGATAAATGTGGAAGCACGGCTCTCTGCACACATCACCACTGTAACTCAAAACTCAGGCCTGCCTTTCTGGCACTAAGAATAGCAAAGATCTCCCTCTCACTCTCTCTTTCTCAGTTCAAAGCTCACAGATCAATTCAATGGTTACAGTAATGCCAAGTACTAAAATGATCAAGGAAATTTATACAAATAGCAATTAAAAAAACCCCAAAATCTCTTCTTTTAATCTCTCACTCACTCACTTTCTGTAACTGCTTTATCCTGGTCAGGGTCATGGGGGATCTCAGGCCTGTCTCAAGAAAACAGAGCATGAGGCAGGAACATACACACACACACACACACACACACACTTTGTTTTGCTATACATGTGAGGACTTTCCATTGACATAATTATTACTGCAGCTAATTAGTCCAACTTTTTGGCTCTTTTATTTTATATTTTATTTATTTATTTTCCTCCTCCTCCTCCTCCTTGAACTGACACCTTATTGTGGTGGAGGGGTTTGTGTACTTGAATGATCCTAAGGGCTATGTTGTCAGGGGCATTATGTCCCTGTTAGGGTCTCCCGTGGCAATCAGGTCCTAGGTGACAGGTAAGACTAAGAGCAGTTCACTTAAACCCCCTATGAAAAAAACACAACCACGGACCGTGACATCGGCCGGTATGGCGCAACTGGCCTGGGGTTGGGGCTCATATGTGAGTGCCTGGTGGCCGGGTCACTGCCCATGGGACCCAGCCGGGCTCAGCACGAAGCAGCGTCACGGGCCCGACCTCCTGTGGGTTCACCACCCGCAGAGGTAACCGTAGGGGGCCGGTGCAATGTGGATTAGGTGGCAGCCGAAGGCAGGGGCCTCGACAACTTGAGCCTCGGACACAGCAGCTAGCTGTTGGGACGTGGAATGTCACCTTGCTTGGGGGAAAAGAGCCTGAGCTTGTGCGGGAGGTTGAAAAGTACGGGCTAGAAATAGTCGGGCTCAACTCCACGCACTGCTTGGGCTCCGGAACCCAGCTCCTCTAGAGAGGCTGGACTCTCCACTTTGCTGGATTTGCCCATGGTGAGAGGCAGCGGGCTGGTGTGGGCTTGCTTTTAGCTCCCCAACTCAGCCGCCATGTGTTGGAGTTCACCCCAGTGAACGAGAGGGTCGCCTCTCTACGCCTTCGGATTGGGGAGAGGGCTCTTACTGTTGTTTGTGCCTATGGGCTGAATAGCAGTGCAGAGTATTCGGCCTTCTTGGAGTCCCGGGAGAGGTTTGTCCATAACAAACACCATGTTCGAGCATAGGGGTGTCCATAAGTGCACGTGGCACCAGGACACCTTAGGCCAGAGGTCAATGATTGACTTCATTGTTGTTTCATTTGATCTCCGGCCCTATGTCTTGGACACTTGTGAAGAGAGGGGCTGAACTGTCAACTGATCATCACTTGGAGGTGAGTTGGAGTTGGCGGAGGAGGAAGACGGATAGACCTGGCAGACCCAAACGTATTGTGAGGGTCTGCTGGCAACTTCTGGCCGAGCCCTCCATCAGGGGGGTCTTCAACTCTCACCTCTGGGAGAGCTTCTCCCAGATTCCAAGGGGGATGGGGGACATTGAGTCCAAGTGGACCATGTTCTCTGCCTCTGGTACTCCAGAGGCATCTGATGGGTATCGGCAGAGGCAGGCCAGGCATGTCGCAGCTCAGGCAGTGGCGAAAACTCGGAACTTGGAGGAGTTTGGTGAGGCCATGGAGGAGGACTATCGGTTGGCCTCGAAGAAATTCTGGCAAACCGTCTGTGCCCCTGGAGTGGCAGACCGGGGTGGTGGTCCCTCTTTTCAAGAAAGGGGACCAGAGAGTGTGTTCCAACTCCAGGGGATCACACTTTTCTGCCTCCCGGGGAAGGTTTACTCCAGAGTACTGGAGAGGAGAATTTGGCTGATAGTCGAACCTCAGGTCCAGGAGGAACAATGCGGTTTTCGTCCTGGTCGTGGAACAATGGACCAGCTCTATACCCTTCACAGGGTGCTAGAGGGTTCATGGCAGTTTGCTCAACCAGTCCACATGTGCTTTGTGGATCTGGAGAAGACATTAGACCGTGTCCCTCGTGGTATTCTTTGCTAAGGGCTGTTCAGTCCCTGTACGAACGGAGCAGGAGTCTGGTTCGCATTGCTGGCCGTAAGTCAGACCTGTTCCCAGTGCATGTGGGACTCCGGCAGGGATGCCCTTTGTCACTGGTTCTGTTCATAATTTTTATGGACAGAATTTCTAGGTGCAGCCAGGGGCCGGAGGGAATCCTGTTTGGGAACCATAGGATTTCATCTCTGCTTTTTGCAGATGTTGTCCTGTTGGCTTCTTCAAACCAGGACCTCCAGCATGCACTGGGGCGATTTGCAGTCAAGTGTGAAGCGGCTGGGATGAGAATCAGCACCTCCAAGTCCGTGGCCATGGTTTCCCTGCTTAAACTGCTGCCTCCGTGACCCGGCTCTGGATGAAGCAGTTGGATGATGATGATGATGATGATGATGATTTATTTTGTTAAAATCTACAACAAAAACCCACTTTCTTTATGGGGACCAGCAGAATGTCCCCACAAGGTCAAAGATATCAGATATTCCTATCCTTGTGGGGACAAAGATATAAAACATGGTGCATACACACGCACACACACAATTTAGCTTAGCCAGTCCAACTACTGGCCTTTTTTTGTGAGAACAAAAGAAACTCCACACAGACAGTAACCTGAGCTCAGTGTGCCCAGTGTGCCAACATGCTCTAGTCTCTCTTCACCCTCTTCTCCCCTTTTTGATTCAATTCAAATGTTACAGTTTTGCCAAAGCATTGAAAAGACAAAGAAACATTACACAAATAGCAATTAAAAAAATTATTCTAGTGAACTTCTCTCATGAAGTTTGGCACAAAGTAGTGAATCATGACCCATCCTTGCTTGCAAAGACTAATCCTTTGGTGGATGCTCCTATA
This sequence comes from Doras micropoeus, assembly GCA_028566355.1. Taxonomy (NCBI): domain Eukaryota; kingdom Metazoa; phylum Chordata; class Actinopteri; order Siluriformes; family Doradidae; genus Doras; species Doras micropoeus. Next base: position 22,958,165 of record JAOUQY010000046.1, on the reverse strand, counting down.
CTCATTCTTGATGACTTCACCTGCTATCAGTTAAACTGCGGAATTGTGGAACATTTCAGAAAAGTGTTATTTGTAACCCTTTCAGTCTTATTTTGCCTCTGTCGCAACTTTTTTGAGTGTGTTGCAGGTGTCACATTCTGTAGATTTTTTTATTTAAAAAAATATTAAATTTTTTATTTACAGAATACAATTAGTTTTGTCAGTGAAAACACTGAAAATGTTTTATTTGTACTTTTATCAGTTAAATAAAAGTTCAAAGCAAAAACTAATTTTTAGTTTTTATTGCATGTTTAGAAAGTGTCCCAACTTTTCTGGAAATTGGGTTTGTTTATTACATTCGGAATGTCCCAAATATTGTTCACAGTGTTATTTGCTGTCATTTGAGTGTGCAATCACACAGTTCTCTTTGGCATGACATGCCAGAAAAGCTAAATGCCAGTCAAGCAGTCATGTAAACTAATGCTAAGTTTTTCATTCCAATTCATCTGGGGTTTTAAAAATGAAAGCAGTTATTGTCTTTGCTCTCTGCATGCTAGCTTTTTGTCTACTCATTGTATATCTTGGAAAAACAAAGTGGTCTCCCCATTGAAACTGCTACTCCGAGAATTAATGAGACAAAATTGTAAAGACACACATCCCATTTGTCAGTGGAGTATCCCTTCACTTTGATGGATTTTAGCTCTGCCTGCCATCTGTTGTGTTAGCTACCGTGCTGGTGTCTGTGTAATGAATGTATTTGCACTTTCAGTGAATACTGAACAACCTTTCTTTCTCTTGCCAGAGCTCTCTGTCTCTGGTGCTGTGCTGTAGGAGTTAGATCAAGCTGCCAAGATGCCAAAGCACGACCCCCGGGACATTGATGAGGATGCTATCCTCAGCGGGCTCAGTGCAGAGGAGCTAGAGAAGCTCGAATATGAGCTAGAGGAGTTGGACCCTGAGGTAAAGAACATGTAGCACATTAATAAACATTCCCCATCTTGAAGTTCAGCTAAGTGCTCCCCACCCACACAAGTGCTCAAATTGCTGCCTAGCCTACACATAGAGAAAGGTGCATGAATTGACAGCATACAAATGTATATGCATACTTTACCTCTACACTGTTAGGATCTTATGGTAACAGAAAATGGGCACAATAGAACAAGTGAAGAAAGGTTTTTGGGTTTTTTCTTTTAGAATGCAATGCTCCCAGCTGGCTTCCGTCAGCGTGATCAGACCAAGAAGAGTCCAACAGGTCCATTTGACCGCAGTGCTCTGCTTGAACACCTGGAGAAACAGGCTCTGGAACATGAGGATCGAGAAGACCTGGTGCCCTTCACTGGGGAGAAGAAAGGTAGTTTAGCTACTACCTTGGTCAAAAGGTGATTCCACATAATTGACTGAATCTTTCTTTCAAACTGAATCTCAGTCTCTTTCTAGGGAAGAAATTTATTCCCAAACCTGGAGCAGGAAAGATCCCAGAAGAGGAGCAGATCGTTCTAGAGCCAGAGCTGGAAGAAGCTCTGAAAAATGCCACAGATGCTGAGATGTGTGACATTGCAGGTGGGTGGAATGGCATGCGTCTCACCAATTCTCAGTGACAGCCACTCTGTTCTGTTGGCAGATTGACCAATGCTGTCCCTATATTTAATCTTGACCATCCTTGGCCTTTACTCAACCTTCATCCAATATGCACGTTGCCTACCCTTAGAAGAAATCTACAGTCTAAGCCACAGTTACTTAAAATATATCAAGTCAGCTAGCACTTAGGGCCACATGGTATTCAGCCAGTGAAATATGTCATCATGAGTTAAAAGCTCATTTGCTATGGACTTAAATGGACCAGAGCAAAGAGATTAGACAGCCTAAGAACTTACAGTATATTAAACTGCTCTATTACAGTAACTGCTGGCCATTTAGCAGATATTTAAGTCATACATCATAACAATCCAACATTGCCTGTTTTTTAGTAGATTGAATGACTTAAGATTACTTAAAATGGGTCTGAGAAATAGTAATAGATTCTAAAAGAGTGTAAGTCCTATGGCTTACTATGCATTACAGATGTGACTGAGCTTGGGCCATACGCCACAGTATCTGATTCCCATAACTCAGCAGATCACCAAAATAAGCTGGCCAAGGGCCATGGGGTTAGCATTAACACATGCTGAATGGGGGCTGGTAGGGTCGTAATATTGAGAAGGGTCTGTAGGCTGAAGATAACGTACACAACCATGTGGAAGAACAGCAGAGTGCTATGGACTGTTTATGTTGCTTAAAGCAGCAGAAAGAAGTTTTCAGAAGCATCTGTGTAGAGATGGCCCAGTTCTGCTGAGGCCATCATACTTTTAAAGGAGCGGTTATTAAAAAACTAATTTCCTTGCTGTGCACTCAAACTATGAAGCTAACACTGAAGGTTTATGAACACCGATTAGCATTATGCAATCTGGATTTTGGAATCATTATACTTATACACCAAACTGTCATTAGCAGTTAAGTCATCTAAAATATACTTGCCTTTTTGGTTTTGAACAGAACATGGCATTCTGTAGTAGGAAAGCAAAAGCACAAAACTGTGTTTTGAAAATCTAATCCTAGATTTTTTTCTTGAATCATTCATTAAAAGAAAGCTAGAAGTGTTCACTCTGTACAGTGCTGGTTTTGAGCTCTCTGGGTGAAGCTTACTGTGGTGTAGCTATTCATCTGGTGACCATCTAATCTGGGATTAAACCTCCTTTATAGCTATGTCATTCCTCAGTCTGTTGAGTTTTTTAATGAAATGCACATTTGCCAGGTTGATGAGTAGCAGGCTGGTGGATGCTTGTGGTTTATAAAAACACGGCCAGTCGTATTGACTTTGATGTTTATTTATTTGGACATTAACGTCATGTTTTACACAGTGGTAAGTATTTCACACTTGTCAATGGGGGGAAATTTAGTATCTTCAATTTGCTTAACATATGTGTTTTTGGACTGTGGAAGGAAACCAGGGCCCCAGGAGGAAACCCACACAGAGACAGAGAGAAGATGTAAACTCCACCAGCAGAAGCAGTGCTACCCTCTTCATTGTGCTGTATCTTTGATATTAATAGTGCTGATGTTTGTGGGATTATTATTATATTGTGCATAAGCCATAGTGTAAAGTCAAGAGTAATGTGCTTATAAGCAGCTGTCCTTCTGTCTGCATTCTGTCAGAAAAGGTTCTCCTGTCCCAGTTGGAGTGCAGTGTTGCTGGACAAACCAAATCATAACTTTGTCAAATTATATCTACCATACATTTTTCTCCATTCCAATATGATTAAATAAATAGCACAGCAGGGTGGGTAAGTGCAGAGGCACACAACACAGCAGTTGGAAACACATTAATCACTGAACTGCAGTGGAACTGATGACATGGGTTTCTCAGAAAATGCTTCCACCTGTTGGTGATGACGTGCAGCACAGTCGTCTCTGACATATTTTCCAATCATATTACCTAAATTGACCTACAGGGGTTGGACAATGAAACTGAAACACCTGTCATTTTAGTGTGGGAGGTTTCATGGCTAAATTGGACCAGC
>JAOUQY010000046.1:22915261-22928649 GCA_028566355.1 Doras micropoeus | reverse complement strand
TGTGTGTGTGTGTGTGTGTGTGTGTGTATAAAACATTTTCATACTGTATACTTTGTGAACCAACTGAACACTGCATGCACCACTTTTATCTACTGTATGTGCAACACTGCTTTAGTCATTAACACAACAGCCAAAGGCATAAAATGTTGTATTGGTTAAAAAATGATACACAACATTGTTTCATAAATATTCTTATTTAAAAGCAATTAGACAGTCGCAACATATTCTCTCAGCTCTGACAAAAGCAAAGACAAAACAAATACAGTAGAGATTTGATGCAGGTTTACTAGCGGAGCTATTAAATGACCTATTATATTTATATAGGCATCAATGAATCACAGAGGAAAATGTAACTGTACATAAATATATACTAATGAAATAAATCCACTGACATCCAATGGGTGTATACATAAATGAGTTGTTCAGACACTGAAATGTGCCCCACTATTCCACCAGGAGAACTAAACATAGCAAGCCTGTGTATCAGACTTGAAAGCATAACGCTAAATGTCTGATACATTGCCTGAAAGAAAGCACCTCTCTTCTCCTGACAACAGCAGCATATGGCTCTCTTTAACATTTAATACATGAATGTAGCACAGATTGTGGTCAGAGTATCCTGTGGATTCAGTTATGATTTGAGAACATTTGAATATAGTGTATTTGTTCCTCTTACAGCATAGACTAGCTCCACGTTTGTTCTAGCACAAAACTTGGTTCCTTATCAGTTTCCATTTTTATCAAATAGGCTGTTTTAGGCAAAAGGCTGGTAATCAAAGAAGTAAATGCGAACGTGCTACTGTAATGCTTTTTCCTGATTGTGAATTCATGTGTCAGATGTCATGAAATCAGTTGGTATGTCTGGATAGCATGCTGCTATAGCAACAGGATTAAGAATTATTTAACAGGTTTTAAATGCAGTGTAAATCTCCATAAAAGCCAGCTGTCCTTCTCCCACTGCTGTATAGAACCATTTCACATCAAGTTCTGGAATTCGGTTCTCTTTAACGCATGGTAATGATCTAAGAATTTCAGAACTTGAGTTAAGTTGGTTCTAGATGTTGTTCTGTCAGTGAAGCAGGGCTTTTAGGAGTTCCGTCTGGTTTAAACTACAGGATGAACGATTGCTTGTGTTTCACAGAAGGGTGCAGGCTGCACTGCGCATGGGCAGGTTGGCTGGTAGTCGGGCGTACTGGTTCCTGAAGCTGTGCTTTTTGTTATTGAGCACTGGGCCTTCCTTCTTCTGGCTACCAGCAGGGGGAGAACTCTCCTGTGAATTAGCAGAGGCATTTTCTGCCTTGCCTCCTTTGTTGTTCTTTGTCTTTTTAACCTTCTCCTTGTCTTGAGGCTCATTAGTGGCCACTGTGGAGTCTGTAGTGCCCTCCAATGGTGGGAGGGTATCAGGGGGCAGGTCTGTAGGGGTGGGCTTCCCCTCTGCCTGCTCCTCATTGGGGATGTTTAGATTGGAGTTAGATTGCTTGGTATTGGTACAAGTTGAACTACCCAAAAGCAGGCAAGGAAAGAGAAGGGAAAGAGTCATGTGCATTGTTAGAGGTCAAATAAAAGCAAGCAAAGAGTAACTTGTTTTGATACAATCATGCTCCTGAGCTTGCTGTCTTTGTTATGATTATTATAATGATTCTAGTTATTGTTCCATTCAATCTATTCAGGTCTAGTCATGACATCATCATCTACTTACCCATTAGAGCTTCGATCCTCAGAGTCTTTCTGCTCACTGCTGTACCGAAGCTCGGCTGGGGTTTTAAAGGACAGGTCCTTTTTCCCTTTCAGCCAGTATGTCTTCATGTAGCCCTTCCCCTTAATCATAATTATTATTTTTGTTTTTATATATTCATAACCAGTACAAAGTAAAAAATCTTTAGGATCCCTTGATAATACTGTCTGGAAGCCACATACTGTACACTTTATGCATTAGGAATCCATTCTATGGGAGTGTAGAGTAATATTTACCTTTACAAAAATCTTGCCCCTTTCTTCAATGATATATGGCTCATGCTCCAAGTGGTCCTTGGTGGTCTGACTAATGTGGATTTGCATTCCCTAATCACAGAGGAAGACAATGATAAACAAGACATCCTTTGATCACTCCCAATTCAAATTAATGTGATTAACATTCTTAATCCTTGGTTTGTCCTGGGACTGGCTATGTTGCTTCCAGCTGGCTTGTTTCATCAGCTCATCTCATAATTTATAAATGAAGAAATAGTTATGATACCAGAGACACCATTAGATCATCTCTTACCACACCATTGGACTCCATGCGAGAGGCAGTGTTCACTGTGTCTCCAAACAGACAGTAGCGTGGCATCTTCAGCCCCACTACCCCTGCCACCACCATACCAGAGTGGATTCCTATGAGGAACACCACAAATACAATTATTACCTTAACAAACTCACCATTTCGCTTATCTAAAAAATTATATATTTAAACGTGGATGCACATTTTGAGTGTGACCTTGGAAAAAAATGGAGAATGATGAATACAATGCTCAGTGCTTACAGTGCACCTACCAACACGAATCTGAATGTTATCACCGGTAGAGGGGTCTTTGAGGTGATCGATGGAACTCAGCATATCTAGAGCCATGTCACAGATATGGTGAGCATGAAATGTGGTCTTATTAGGCACTCCAGCCACCACCATGTAAGCGTCTCTTATGGTCTCCACCTGGGAACAGTGTACATCATAGTGTCCTGGTTATTCTCATAAACTCAAGACTCGTTTACTCAATCAATCATTCATTCATGTGTAGCCACATTATCCTATTCAGGATTGTGGTGGCTCTGGAGTCTATCATAGAAACACTGGGTACAAAGCAGGAATGCACTCTAAATGGGATGATAGTCTGGCACAGGGCATCTCAGCCACGCACTAGTAGTACCAAGTGATCTCTTGGTGTGTTTTTAGGAGGTGGGAAGTAACTGGTGAAACCAGATGGAAGTCATGTAGATATGGTGAGAGCGTCTGAAATTCCATCTGAAACTTTCTAAACTAGCTAAATTTATGGTTATGGTTAAACCAAGCTCTGTTGATTAGCAACTCCATCTCTGAGGCCAAGCAGAACCCCTAAATTGACCAAAAACAATGAAGGTCAGAAAGCCTTGTCTTCAGTGATTTGAATCATGTCCTTTTTAATGATGTGTGTTTTTAATTGGACTTTTTTTTTTTTACCTTATAGACATTGTGTTTCTCACTGAGGGTGTCAAAAACGATGTAGATCTCATTGAGCATGTCCACCACCTGCATGGGTGTGATGTGGATACAGATTTCATTAAATTTGACCACATCGCTAAACAGGATGGTCACATCTGGGAAAACCTGGATAATAGAGCCAAAAAAAGGACAAAAATCAGTCACAAACTACAAATAGCAAGATTATAATAACATGAACACTTCTTGCTTATTGGGGATAAAGTTTATTTAGACAGAGTGTCTGATGAGGACCCTGTGCTAGAAAGGGACAAAAGTCTTGTTATGTGAATGATGCAAAGGTTAGCCAACTAATTAGGTATACAGACACTGTGTATGTGTGTGTGTTTACTTGACAGGTCTCTAGTGCTGTGATGCCTTTGCGCAGTCGGTCAGCCACAGCTTTGGGTATCATAGCGTACAGCAGAGAGTCGCCTCTCTTCTTCTCCTCATCCAGTTTCTTAATGATCTCTTGCAGCTGGGCATATTTCTGTTGCTCCTGTACAGGCAGCACACATTCTCCTTTATTGTAACCTTAGCTGGAAACTCAGAACACCAACATGTTCTTTATTTTCTACTTACAAAAACATAGATATCTAATAGTGGATAAACTTTAATAATGGATAAATTTTATTTATTTATTTATTTTTGCAAATATTCACTCATTTTGAATTTGATGCCTGTAACATGTTCCAAAACAGTTGGGACAGGGGCAACAAAAGACTGGGAAAGTTGAGGAATGCTCAAAAAACACCTGTTTGGAACATACCACAGGTGAACAGGCATCCAAAAACAAATCATTATATTCTGTTTTTATTTATGTTTTACACAATGTCCCAACTTCATTGGAATTGGGGTTGTAGATATATATATATATAGTCAAAAAGTAAAGATTATTAAGCCTAGATATTTTACTTTTTTCAAGCTTAACATTGATCTATCGGCAGATAGTGCTCATTTCAAGAGTTTATTCCTATAAAGAAGCAAAATTATCTGCCAATAAAAATAACAACATCAATAATTTCAAGCCTGAAATTAATACAGCTCTCTAGAAATAGACATGGTCATTTGTTTTAGAAATACTCCCATAACAATTAATGTGTGATATACGCACATTGTTACTTTCTAATATATACTGTTTTGAGGTGTATTCTTAGGAAATGCTAACTGGTGTCACTTTTGAGGACATGGTGTGTGTACCTGGTCCAGAGCCAGCTGCAGCTCGGCTGATTGCTGAGTTCCTGCCAGAATGAGCTCTCTGCTCGAATCATGCAGGTTGAGGTCATTGACATAAACGCCCATTTTAATCATGTCCTCCACCGTCTCAATACTAAAAAGGAAATCGAGTAGGTTTTAATGCAGAGTAAATAATTCGTAGCACTGTTTCTTTTACAGATGCTTGTTTAGTTTTGCCTTTATGGTATGCTTGATCAAAAAATATAGACAATTAAATTGAAAATGATAAATGAATAGATGTTAAAGCTTTAGTGCTGGCTTCTAATTTGTCAGACTGGCTATTGACTGCTCTTTATTACTTCAAGTGTATTGAATAAACAGGTAGCATCACCTAGTTTGCACCACACCAGGCCATGTTGACATACTGTGAGCATGGCAGACATAATTAAAGCTTACATGGGTGTGCCAAGGAAGATGAGTGAATCCCACTGAGGCACGTATTTCATCTGGCCCTTCAGATGGAGAGGTTTTTTAGGTGGCTCTCTCATGTCCTCAAATATAGTTTCACTGCACTTGCCTAAATAGAAACGAGAGCCCCAGTCAGTCAAATTGCTCCTAGACAGTCAGTGAAGGCATGTTTTCCAGCATGTTCACCTAAGTGTTAAGTGAACAAAACTGAACTTGCAAGTCTTTCATTAAAATTTTTTGTAAATACAGCATCTAATCTACAAAAAGGTCAGGAAAAATTATGCTCTAGTCCTCTAGCAAATTAGCATGGTTCTGTACTGATTAGGGTGGGTCTGTGAGTAGATCTATAAATATCACATCTAACCAGTGACGGTCTGGAAGGCAAGCAGTTCAATGTCTTCTCCTCCAGAGTTTGCTGAGCTGTTGTACTGGGTCAGAGCGCTGCTGTACTCCTGATCGGCTCCTTTCATCTCATCCATTGCCTTGATGTCTGAAAGAGTACATTGAGTTATTACTCGACTTTAATTCTGATTAGCTGGCAGATGTCCCGTGTAGATGTATGATTAGTAACAGTTGTGGTACAGTTTACATCCTATTCTTCTGTGTCTTTATTGTTTTGTGTATTTATTGTTCTGTTCACTGTATTTGTTGTTCTGCACTCACTGTTGTGTATTTGCACTTTATGTACTTAGTCTTGTATACTGATGGACCATGGCCTTGGAGAAATTATATTTCTTTCCAATGTATACTAGCTATATAGAGCAATGACAATAAAGACCTACTTGACTTATACTCCACTAATATTAGTTGTTATTATTTAATAGCATTATACAATGGGTATTATATTAATTATTATATATAAAAATGGGTATTAGTCTTTAAAAAGTGTTAATTAGTACTGGGTGTAAATGTATTACCATTTGAATGGACTATATAGCATCAACATAATGTGAAATATTTAGCAAACAGGATATTTATATTTAATTAAATTTTAAATAAATTTCGTACAGCTTTTAAATATTGTAAACATTTTTTTTTCAAAACTGTTCTTTCTACTGGACTTAATCCTACCCTTGACAACTTAAGACTAGTGGGATGAAATGCACTGCTAAAACTTTGCAGTTCTTGCTGAAATATTCATCACGCTCTGGTCAGATTATAGCTGATTGACAGCAAATCTGTACCTCGTTCTTCCTTCTTTGGCTTCTCACTCTCCTCTTTCTCTTCTGGCTCTTCTTTGCTGAGTTTAGGGATGTTGACCTTCTGCTTGCTCTCCACAACTGCTTTTGACAGCAGCTCAAACACATTGTTGAGGTGAGTGTAGATCTGAAAGAGAACACATAGTATGTGTGTTTTGCTGCTCACTTAAGATAAAGAATGGTGTGCTAGCCAGTAGCAACACACTAGCTGTGTGGCCTCAGAGTCGTTCCTCACATTTGGTTTGATTTGGTTACACATATCTCTACCCTTCAGGGAGTTCTCTAATGATCCTACAGACAGTGTAGTTATCTGTTCACTCTAATATAGCAACTTCCTACTTTTATCTGTTTTGACGTTAGTGAATCATGCCACAGGAAGATGAGAAATGAGATGTAAATTCAATTCCTCCTCCAATTCCTATGGATCATCACTGAATCAATAAGTAAAAATTAATCTTGGTGGTGTCTGAGATGTTCAGTGCATTTCCTCATATAACATTTGACACTGACATTCTGACCGAACGTCTATTCTTCATAGTGTACTTTGTTTTGAAAGTTTTGAACGGTCCAGTGATGTTATCTTTCAATGCTGAGCTTCTTGAATTTGTTTATAAGCTAAACAGCTGAGAATTCATAAACCACTAAATGTCCCTTTTTGCATTATTGAATAGGAAGTGTCTACTCAGCTAAAACACACATAACTGCCCGCTCTACTTACATTGTCCCAGCTAAACTCCAACATGGGCCGCACCAGAGTGAACTCCTCATTGACCTTTTTGCCTTGCAGATCGGAGAAGACTTCCTTCAGGCCATCTCCGATGCGGTACATGGTCATATCTCTACGGAAGATCACGCTAAAGGGGAACATGTCAAAGAAGATGCCCCTTTTCATAGGGAGCTTTTCATAACCAGGTGCTGTTTTTTGCTGGGGCATGCGGTGCTTAAATGCAGCATTGTCAAAGTTCATCTTGTACACCTACAGAAGTATTGGGGCAAAAATAAAGAAACCTGTTAGACAGATCGAATTCCTAACCCTATGAGACTTTAATGGCTTGCAACTATTACTCATCTTTGATGTATTCATTAAAAAAAAAATAGATAATGATTTTCTTTCTTACAACACTTACCACATATGTCATTTTCTCTGTTTCCTCTTTAGACAAAATTTCCACCTCAATATCTGTGTTGTAAAATTGACGGCCCACTTGAGACAGTTGCCCTACAGAAATACATGAAATTCAGGCTAAAAGCACAAACATTGTAGTAAAAAGGTGCTGATTTATTTTGCCAGTCAGTCACTACATGTGACCAGAAAAAAAAATTTATCTGTTACATTATTATCAAAAGCATGTTTGGGGAACTAAGTATTTCAAGTTCGAATGTATTGCAACTGCAAAAAGGAAGTGACAAGACTATTTGCATTTTTATGGTCAGTATTTGGTTGATACATTGGCAACATGGTTGTCAACAACATCACTTTCCTCATCTCCACCCTCCATTTTATTTACATTGTTCAGTTTTTAGTCATTGATACCACAAACATGTTTTCTATGCAATCTACTGAGACAATGCATTAAGTTTCACACCCAGTCTGAGCTTGAGTGTATGGTTACCTTTGACAAACTGAGTAAAACCCTTTCTGGTGGAGCGATAATGCAGCGTCAAACTTGTCTCACATTCTTCTTCCACACAGAAGCTGGGCGGTTGAACTTTGGGGAATGAGAAGCGGAAGTATTCGTGCAAGTTATCCAGCTCATTGATGAAGTCTCGTACATTACGACCCAACACCTGAACCACACAGAAACAGGTGCAGCGGTGAAATAAGAGGGTATATTGTCTAATATTTAATTTGAGTATTTGGGTATAGTTGTTAGTGCATGAGCTATGAATATGAAAAAATGTGAAATAGTGCCTATTTCTATTTAAACGTGCATGACATGAAGGGGGATTTCTTTTGGAGGCTTGTCGATTGATCACGTTATAGTCACCTTGAGAATCCTTTCATAGCCATAGTTTCCTATTCGTTTGACCATATAGACTCCAAAGGCATACATCAGCTCATCATGGGTTTTCCCCAGAACCTCTCCTGCTGCTTTAGCCAGACGAAGGATCAGATTGTCACTAGAACAAGGAATTCAAGTATCTCCCTTTAGAAATGTGTAAATAACTGGTGAATGTATACTATGAGTTTATATTGTGATTTGTGGAATATAGTACAAGTGTCACCACTCATTTAAAACACCCCGTATAACACAGAAACACACATACATAAGCTGATGCAAAAAATCTCTGATATTTTCTGGTGAAAAAGGACAATGCTCCTTTTTTTTTTTTTAAAACAAAGTAAATCTACAGTTCCAGCATCTTAAAAATGAAATGCCCTGCTACAAGAGAGAAATCCAAAACATATCAATGACAAAGAAAGCTGATTCGAAGAAGGCAGCTTAAACCATAAACTCAGACTATGATAGATAGTCATATGTGACAAGATATGTCACTAAGAATAAGGGCCCAAATATTACAACTGAGAGGCTCAGGAATAAAATGCACATAGGATACAAACAAGATTGGAGTCAGTTTTAGCAGCACAAAGGCAGTTGATTAGATTACGGATGTCAGTTTTCTTTTACTACAAATATTTTACCATAATATATTTTACCATTTTTTAAAGGCATTGTTAATGAAGGAGCATTTTTAAAAACCTGACTTTTCATGAATATTTTTTTTTCTAATTTTGCACTGTAGGAATGAGAACTTACCCTCACTTACATATACTGCAAATATTTAATACTGCATATTCTCACTCTACTGGAACTAAGTGATAAATAGGAGACTTACTTGTACATCTGGTGGCGTACAAACTTGAGGTGAGGAATCTCTGCCCGGGCCTCGATAAGCCTCCAAACATCCTCCCCGTAGGACTCATTAATGTAGTCATTCACTGCTTCCAGATACAGGCCATACATCTTCAGAGGGTTTAGAACCTCCTGACCTCTGCCTCCACTAACAGAGTAAGTTCAAATATATCAGAGATCTGGATTTGGCCTTAAGTTTTACACACGCTTGCTAAAACTCTGAAGACATTCATCAGTGCTAAGATGGTAATAAAACATGAAATATTACTAAATCATACAACCAAATGAGGATCATGTATAGGTGTTGCTTACCTGCAGTTCCTCAGTCCAGTGCACTGGGAAGTTGCAACTGTCCCAGGCTAAAGCATATTGATCTCCCTCTGTCTCTGCCCAACACCTGTTCCTGGCACTTGAAGCACTTCACACACTCCTCTGTCAGGACAATGTACATGGCGGGCTAAAACAGGCCCAAACAGGAGAGCTGAGGTGTGTTTGTGGCAGGTACAGAAAAGCATCGCACCACCAGACCTCATTATATAAAGATATGGCTAGCTGATATGCACTTTTTAATCAAATACGTGTCTTAATAACTGAAAGAGGAATGATAATTGTACTAAGTTACCTAATAACTAGCACAGCAAGCATTTGTTGTTTTTTTAATGAACATTTCTGTACTTATGCTAACACTCTGGTCTGAGTACTTTAACAAATGGATTGAGCATTGGAAAATACATTTTAACTGGACAGTTGTATTTAGTCAGAGTTAGAGTTTAGTCAGAGATGAGTCAGAGCTGTGGTAAATTCAGAGTCTATCCTGGTAACACTGGCATTAAGGTGGGGACACACCCTAAATGGGATGCCAGTCCATCTCAGGGCACCATGCATACACACATTCATACACTCATTCACACCAACTGGCAATTTATTTTAGTCAGTTCACAAGCAGAAATGGTTATGGAAGGAAACAGGACAACCCAGAGGAAACCTAAGCAGACACAGACACATGTCCCAGCAATGATACCTGCTTCACCATTATATTTTCAGTTAAACATTGATTCAATTGCACCTGATTGGTTGTAATAGCAAAAAAATGCTAGTTAAGGAACATGAATATGTCTTGAATCTATTCAGAGATTGAAAATAAGGCTTGTCGACACACCTGCTCTGCAGCTTGTGCTACGTTTCTCTCTGTGTAATGCCAGGAAGATGTTGTAGGGGGCACTGTTGCCACACTAAAGCTATAGCCAAGAAGGAGAAAATAAAACATTCAGTCTATTTTGTAAGATGACACATGTATTTTCTTCCTTGTTGACTGAATAATATGGCAACGGAAATAAATTACATCAAATCTTTTTTCTATAATGTGTGCTATGTATGTGCTATGACTATGCATGTATATTGTTTATGTAAAGCACAAGACCTATGCTTTTGTCTTATCAAGGACCTAAAGAGCTTGACAAAGCAATTAGCAGTCTTCTGCAAAACAGATGAGAGAGGTGTGAGACATGTTCGTTTGTGCTTATTTTCCCTCTGATAGCTGCTCTGGTAATTGCAATGCTTTTGTTTCCTTTGTTCCTGGCAAGTCTTCAGCTCACCTTCTCCTCTGTCCTCTAATTTCTATAAGGCACAGTGAGAGGACAAGTGCAGTTGCAGCTCCTCAGTAGAAGCCATACATTAGGTTCTGACTGACTAGTGATTTTCACCCATTCTTTTTCTTCTGTCTTTATTACAGCAGTTCAATAAGTTCATCTTCACAACTTGCTTTTGCCCTGTAAATGTGCACAAATGATTTATGCATGCCTAGGTTCACTTTCAGTCCTCTCCACTAATCCTTCATTACAGTTTCTGCTTTTGTGCTAAAAATCCTCAGTGACTCTATTTGTGAGGCAAATCCAGAATGCTTAGGAACCTAGATGCAATGTGTGTGAGTGGATGTGTGTGTGCTAACTGCTTGCTTTCTGTGTGTGGGTGGAGAAAATGCTTATAAGTCTAAAGTCAATGCCCTTAAACATTTACTGAAGCCATGGATTATTTTTATGATAAATTATACTGATTTGTTGTTTTTATTGCGAATAATAACCGTAAAACTTTTCACCAAAGATTGCATTTATAGGATTATTTTCACCCTTCTTTTTTATTTAGAAAGGGAAGAAAATTATGAAGCATTTTGACGGTACAGTGTCTGTCTGTGTGCCCCAGGGCTTGCTATTGAGCTGAACGTAATTATTTTGTCTGCATATTTTGTTAGAAAGACTCTCTTCTGTTTAGCTTGGCACTTTTTGTTACCAAACTATAGGAACCATGCATTAAAAATGAATTTGTTTAATTAATAGAATCTTCAGTTAGTGTAAGAATGTTGATATTGATCTAGATGATTAACGACTTGCACAATGATTTCATCCTCGATTTAATGATTTGCAAGGAACACAAATCATTTTCATTCTATACACTGCATATCTGGAATCCTTTAGATCTTTAGGGAACAACTAGGAACTTGAGCCTTCTGACATTTGCAGTGCTATAATGCCAAACAGAAATGTTGCTGAGACCAAAGCTGCTCATATGGGAAGTCATGTTCAAAGGGTAGAAAGTGGTACAAAATTAATGTTAGGTCATCAGAGACCTTGGCACTGATATGTTCAATTTATAGTGAAATCCAGTAACTGTTTATCTAACCTCTTTTGACTGTTGTCTTGAAAACTATATTCTGTTAAATGATCAGGTACAAGTGTAATTGTTTCTGTTTTATGCTGGTAAAAATGAGAACAAACTTAGTAATCATTCATTCATTCATTGATTCATCTTCAGAAATCCTGGTCAGAGTTGCAGTAGATCTGGAGCAGAAATATAGCAGTAAATAGGCCCATTAACCTTACTATGTACAGCAATCCCAAGCAATCAGTTTTGATGCCAAGTTGGCTTAATTTGTGTGACATCAATGTTAGTTGTATTATATCACGTTCTGGGCCATTTTACAATGTTGACTCTGGAGCTCAGTGTACTTATGGTCACATAATGGTGATGATCTGACAGAGATTTCCATGTGAGATCATTTGGATAATTAAGCAAAGGTGAGTAAGGTCAATATAGATGTAATTTATTTTAACATGTTCAACATTAGCAAATCCAGAAACAAATTTAGGCAGTCCATGGTCCGAATATGGAGCTTATATGAAAGTAAAAAATAACTGTATGGCATTTTTAGAAAAAGAAAGATAGACAGAACTATAGCAGACCAGTGTCATCACAAAGAACATCTCCCTGTAATTAGATTATTATATGAATTAGGAATAGGAATTATTACTAGCTGATTAACTTGCTATATGAACTACAGGCTTCCAGAAGTCTCACATATCAGCTGTCGAGGCTACTCAGAGTTTATAATGTAGGGTTTTGATGCAAGGAGCTATGAAATGCAAACTGCTACTTTACACACAGACCAACCTGATTGATTAACTGAATTTACAGTTCCTTGTAAAAGATTAGAACCCCAATACAACAGTAGCACCAAAACTAGCTTACAACAACAAGTACCTTCTACAATGCACACTAGTTGGGCGTATTTACCTCATATTTGTAATGTAGTGAAGATTTAAGTAGTTAGAATTATTAATAAGTGACACTGAAAGTCTAAAGACACCAAAAAAAAAGGTTAATTGGATGCAAATAATATATGAGACTCAGTAGTTAGTACTATATCATACATTGTGTGCTAAACAAAAGCCATCATGATATTTCCTGCAAGGTTGGTGCAACAAAGGAGATTCTCCAGGATCCATGTATGAGAGGTTCAATGAGACACATAAAATCAACAACAATAAACAGTCACACTTTACTTGAATAGTCTGCTCACATAGGCTTTATAGCATATTTGTAACATTTCAACAGCTTATTAGTTGAGATTCAACAGTGAAACTATTTTGCTTTGTCTATAGATCACTTAACAGATTATCTATAGAGTATATGTGATGATTCATGAATATACTGACAGAGTATTTGTTGCCTTTCAACAGCTTATTAAGGTTAGGGTTAGGGTTAGGGCTAGCTTCAGAAAACTGCACAAACAGGTGTCACATATCCTCAAACAATTCTTCTTACTAATGCTTGGTGACCCGAGGTGCCATGATGGTGGAGATATTAGCAAAAACCCTTTTGGTAATATGTGTGTGTGTTTTACTGTGTGTAAGGGAGAAAATGTTAAAAAATAAAAGTAAAAGTATGTGTCTGTTTTTTTGGTTAATAATTATTAAATGATTGGAACATTGTATGGCTAAATTAGATTGTAAAGCAAGTGTAATTTAATTCAAAATACTTACCAAACATAAGTCTATATGGTCACAGCACATATGGGCTATATATGAATCTATAACAGGCACAAGTGAGTCTGGTACTCCTTAGACATTCTGTTTCTGACTTATTCTTATTGGTGATATATTGACATATTGAAAATATTGGGCCCTTTTCAATTTTCTTAAATGT
>JAOUQY010000046.1:22847109-22858702 GCA_028566355.1 Doras micropoeus | reverse complement strand
ATTGAACCTTCACACTCTGCTCTTACTGGTGCAATGTGCAATTAATGAAGATTGGCCACCAGGCTGGTCCAATTTAGACATGAAACCTCCCACACTAAAATGACAGGTGTTTCAGTTTCATTGTCCAACCCCTGTAGGGGTCCAGAGAAATGTTGGTAGCTAAAAGGCAAGCTAAATTGCATGAGACACTTGAACTGGTTATCAAGCTATTTGTTCTCATGCTTTAAAAAATACAGAGCACATTTAAAAAGCACATGGATTTCCATTGTATTGATAAAGAATCTGACATGACAGTCACATGTTTTGTTGACCACATACTTCTACAAACTTCTTTTTGTGCAGATTCTAGAAAAGTGCTGTTAAAATCCATAACATGTGAGAGAAGCATGGCAACACCCACATTAAATTTACACAACACATTAGAAAATCTATTAAATTTCATGTAAAAACTAACAAAAATATTACCTTAAACTGGAGCCATAATCTTTATTTATTGTGCAATTCAGGGTTTATATTTCACACTGCCCATGACTCTCATAACCATCATTCATTCACTGGAGCATGGAGCTTCATTTAAGTGCTTTCTCATTATTAATGACTAAATACATCATGCAAATTGTCCAAGTTCTGTCATTTTTATTTTAAACATGCATCACCACAATGTACACAAAGTTCATCACCTTGATAAAACTAAACTTTGTGTGTGCAAAGCTGCTTAAAAGCTGCATGTGAGAGCTACCCTCCTTTGAAGGTAATGTAGGTAATGATATAAGAGCTAATACAAACACCACCAACTTCACTCTTCTTGGAGCCATAGACTGTACCTGCTGTAGATTTTGTATATTTAGCCTGGAAAACACTTACCATGGCTATGTTTTCTTTTCTGTTTTGGTCTTTTATATATTCAGTGCCTTGAAAAAGTATTCATACCCCTTGAACTTTTCCACGCTTTGTCACATTACACCCACAAACTTAACCGCCTTTTATTGGGATCTTATGTGATAGACCAACACAAAGTAGCAAGTAATTGTGAAGTGAAAGAAAATGATTAATTAGTTTTCAAAATTTTTAATAAATACAAATCTTAAAAGTGTGGAGTGCATCTGTATTCGGCCTCCCTAAATCCATACTTTGTAGGACCACCTTTTGCTGCAATTACAGCTGCGAGTCTTTTAGGGTATATCTCTAGTAGCTTTGCACATCTACAGGCTGACATTTTTTGCCTATTCTTCTTTGGAAAAAGGTCAAGCTCAGTCAGATTGGATGGAGAGTGTCTGTGAACAGCAATTTCCAAGTCTTGCCACAGATTCTATTCTAACACATGAATATGCTTTGATATATACCATTCCATTGTAGCTCTGGCTGTATGTTTAGGGTCTTTATCCTGCTGGAAGGTGAACCTCCACCCCAGGCTCAAGTCTTTTGCAGCCTCTAACAGGCTTTCCTTCAGGATTGCCCTGTATTTAGCTCCATCCATCTTCCCATCAACTCCGACCAGCTTCTCTGTCCCTGCTGAAGAAATGCATCCCCACAGCATGATGCTGCCCCCACTATGTTTCACTGTGGGGGTGGTGCTTTCAGGGTGATGTGCGGTGTTAGTTTTCTGCCACACATAGCGTTTTGCATTTAGGTCAAAAAGTGGTGTCTATTTGGTGTCGTCTGACCAGAGCACCTCCTTCCATATGTTTGCTGTGTTCCCTACATGCCTTGTGGCAAACTACAAAAAAGAAGGGAAATTCTTCTTGCCACTCTTCCATAAAGGCCAGATTTGTTGAGTACACAACTAATAGTTGTCCTGTGGACAGATTCTTCCACCTGAGCTGTGGATCTCTGCAGCTCCTCCAGAGTGACCAAGGGCCTCTTGGCTGCATCTCTAATTAGTGCTCTCCTTGCCTGGGCTGTCAGTTTAGGTGGACAGCCATGACTTGATAGGATTGCAGTTGTGCCATATTCCTTCCATTTTCAGATGATGGACTGAACAGTGCTCCGTGAGATGTTCATAGCTTGGGATATTTTTTTATAACTTAACCATGCTTTACACTTCACCACAACTTTATCCCTGACCTGTCTGGTGTGTTTTCATGATGCTGTTTGTTCACTAATGGTCTCTAACAAACCTCTGAGGCCTTCACAGAACAGCTGTAGTTATACTGAGAATAATTTACTGACTCTATTTACTAATTATGTGTCTTCTAAAGGCAATTGGTGACACTGGATTTTATTTAGGGGTATCAGAGTACAGGGGGCTGAATACAAATGCACACCACACTTTTCATATTTTTATTTGTGGCGTGGCTCGCGGTGGGAGACGCGGTGCTGTCGCTCTTGGCGCTTAGCCCTCTGTGTTGCTGTTGCTGAGGCTTTGTCCACCCCACTCACCGGAACTACAATTATGCCACAAGAAACCGACTACGCCACCCCTATATTATGGGTAAGGGGACTTAGTTAATTCAGAGGTGGAGGTGGTTAAATCTTTGCAAGCTAGCTAAGCTAGTTTTGGTGGCATCATACAGTGGTGCCATCACATCCCAGAGAATTTGAAAAGTGGCATGTATACTTTTTATAAACTGAATCTATTAGACTTATGTTGCTATGGCACAAAAACAACTTAAAGCCTGATATTCACTGTGGAAGGAAAAGACACTTAGCTAGCAAGCTAGCAATGAAAGCATATTTTAGCAGACTGACTGTTTTACATGTTCAATAATGTTTAATTTTTGGTCAACCTTTTTTTTTCCTTTGTGAAAGATGCATCTTACATAGTGAAGCTGAGTTGGTTGTTGTTGTTGTTGTGTGTGTGTGTGTGTGTGTGTGTGTGTGTGTGTGTGTGTGTGTGTGTGTGTGTGGTGAAGTGGAGTGACAATTGATTTGTGTGCAGAGTGGAAAGTAAACATATTAGATAGGGATGAAGAGTGACTTACATCTAATTGAATGTTCACATGACACCAAGTGCATTCCAATAAATGTCATCTAATATCCAGAAAGTCTCCCCGTTTAGCCGGAGGTCATTTTGCTCTTCTACCTGCAGTGCTGCTTCTCCACAGCATCCTCTCCCAGCCACACAGGTATCGACATTAGAAAGAAGATGATGATTGCACATTAATGAAAGGTGGTGAAGCTAACTCTTTCAGATACACAGTATGTCTATGATGGGGGAATTTGTGTGTTCTACTTGCATTTGGAGTCAGACCACACTATAATTTATTACCATATCACTGGAGACAGTATGTGTTGTTAACATAAAATTGTCTACAGTACTGATCACTACAATGCATCCAACCTGGATCACTACAATGCATCCACTACACTAAGTTACCTTCAGAAATGATGGTCATGAATTTGTAAATGGACTCTGACTGTAATTTGTGTTAGAAGAACACGGCAAGGCCTTATCGTACCTAGCTGTGATTGATGGGTTCAATTTTCCAAAAAGCCAGCTGTTGTTATGAGAGGTGCCTTGGGCACAAGTTATGAATGTAAGTATATAGAGTGAAAGAGAGGGCCTGACGACAGCTAGTTGAAAATGTATCGTGGTAGTCCAGACTATGATTGTTACTGAAAGAATTGATAATTTGCCCGTGTCTGGGTGTTATAGAGCTTGGGTGACACTGACATACCTCCGTGATAGAAAACGTTTCTGCCTCTGCAGATCATTAGTGGAGTGTTATTTGTCACAAACAATGATTGAGAGTAGTAATTATCAAACACTGACACATATAGTAGCACAGTGCATGTTGTTGTATCTGCATTATTTAAACTCTTAATGGAGCTGTGCCACTTCCTGCCTGTGCTTCACGAGCACATCACAGCTGTGTTATGGTACAAACAAAATAAGATAGAGTGCCTTGTGAAAGTCAGGGAAAAGGACACTGTGGCGTCAACGCAAACCATGATAGATGGCCATCGCATTACTGAGAGGTGGACGGTTCAATTAATAAGCGCAAAATGGCACTCAAGTATGGACAGGAAACAGTGCTGAGTGCCTGTGACCCAGCAAATGGAATTATAGCAAACTTTATATCAAATTCCTGACAATTTACAACAGCTGTCCACAGACATGCCAAATATATCATTTTCCATCAAGGTTAATGTTATGGAACAATGTGTTTACTAGCCATCTTTCATCCAAATAAAGGAAGGGAAATAAAAGATGAAAGATACATAGTGGTAGTGGCTGAAATGCTCTTGTCAGCCATGATATCAAATGACCAACACATTATTCTCCTGTCATAGATTAATTCAGCCTGAAACAAGAACTCAGGGCAGCTATTGGCTGGCCAGCAAGCACTATTCCCGAGGGTATAATCAATTAAGAATACATCTACCAGAAACCTCTCTACCATGCATATTGATTCTGTTGTTAAGGGCCGAGCCGAGCTATGATGTAAGTGCCTGTCTGAGAGTTATAAGCCATCTGGGTGCTAAGTAGGTTGGAATTACACACTTCAGACATAATTCATTATTTTCATCCGATCACTTTAAAGGGCACATGCTTAAATTTATGGCTCTGTCAGGAAGATTACAGCCCAAAGCATTTTTTTTTACCACTGACATGTATGCCTTTTCGAAAAGCATCCACTGAAGAGCATGGGTTGCCTTCTAGATCAGTGAATTTGTTACAGAAGTGACATTTTAGAGCAAACCATGAACATGCTGTCATTGAGTTAAATGAAATATCATACTGTACACTGCCAACTACAACACCACTGGAGATTTCTCTCAAACTTCTCAACAAGCATGCAAAACTTACTTACAATCACCCAGTAACAGAATCATTCATTTATAGCTCAAAAGCAAATTATGCAATTCATTGCAGCACCCACTGCAAAGGAAGGAATCATATGGCTGAAAGAAGTCAGCAGCAGGAATGAGGTTTTAATGACTATGGGGCAGTATAATCATGCATGCAATTAACCTGAATTCAAATAATATTAGCAATGATTGACTGTCTATTCTACTGCAGAAACAGTCTACTGTGTCACTATGTTCGTCGGTAACTCAGTTACAGTATTTAAATGTTTTAACATAATAGCTATAATGTAGTTTACCTACTGTTTTGAAAATTGCAGACTTCTTTTTGGCTCTTTGACCTTTGTCCATGACAATATTAATGTGAAAATAAGTTAAATGGAAAGGTCCTTACCAAGTTCTGTTGTTGACTGATGCAGCGTTGTTGTGAGTGCATGCCTCATGCCTAATTAGTTACATTTTTGATGGCTCTGAGAGGAGAGCTTTGAGAGGATCTGAACAGCGTTTAGGATGCAGGGTTTAAAGTCAGAGTGAAGGTTCTCTTTTCCCCAATATGTGATTAGAGCTCCCTATTCCTTTCAGTGGTCAGGACCCAAGATAGGCAGGGAAAGTGGATACACCTTTACAGTGGTGAACGATAACCTCTAGAGTGTTGAATATCTGGTATCTAAGTTATCTATGCTTATGTACTTGTTGCAAGTTATCTTGAAGAAATAGATTGGGGACAAACCTTAATAATAACTTCCAATTTGCCAAGAAGACAGTCTGTTTTATATATTTCAAGATACTGCTATCTTTGTTTGTGTGTTTGTGTGTGTGTGTGTGTGTGTGTGTGTGTGTGTGTGTGTGTGTGCATGTGCGTGTGTTTACAGGAACAGAAACCCAGTGAGATACACTATACACCATAGTTGGTGTAGGTGCTGCAAGGGAAGCAAGAGTCAGCTATGGGATTCATCAGATATCCACTTGCTCCTACCTGGCCTCATGACACACCTCAACCTTGTCCTCCTCCTGTGTGTGCTGCTTTGAAGCAAGATCCAGCTATCCTCGCTATCATCACAATGAAAGAGACTGATAACACATTAAATGACATGCAATCAGAATCTCCTGAGCAAAAGAGAGTCATCAACATTGGTTTTACAGTGTATAACAACACATATATTGCTATTGGACCAAGAGGGTGCCTATTTCACGTACCAGTCAGGGGTATCATGCATATATTGAACTGGCAAATCAATGCAAAAATCTAACTCCTAGAAAGATGCAGGACATTGAATTCTTTTTAAACATTTATGCTAACATCACACTCGTCATTGATGTAGAATGTCTTGTGGGTTATCAGATTCATAATAGGGGTGCGCATCCTTGTAAAATATCACTGGCGTCAGGTAATGACCCAAGTTATTGTATTTAATATCTCACCTGTAGTCAAACCTTTTGGAGGTGATTCCTGGATGCTTTAATTCATAATTATGGTGTCTTAGTAATCCTTGATTAAACTTGTATGCTGTCTCATCAAGTTGAGAAACTGGCTAACGACACTGCAGAAGCTCTTGGTGTCATATCTACTAAAGTACAATTACACTTGGATGATTTTGATGATTTTGCAGAATAGGGTTTACCTTCTAGACCATCAGGGTGGTGCCTGTTCAGTCGTGGGCCCTGAGTGCTGTACAAATGTTTTTGACCCTACTAAAAACTTGACTCAATATATATTGCAGATCTAAATCAACTGCATGATCGTGTCGAGCATATTGACCAAATTAACAGCAATTGGATGGCAACTGGTTAGGCTCATGGTGGTGACTTGATTGAGAAGTAGTACTGTTTTATGGTGTTTCTTGACCATGATTCACTCTTCCTGTATATGTGTTTATGATTATGACAGAAGCTCAGGTAGCAGAGACTACCATTATGTTAACTCCTCCTGTTCCTAACTCGTACATCTACATAGTGCATAGTATAAAAGCTGGTAGTCATGAGACATTATTTGGACTTTGAACGAATGACAGACCTTCAGGTCCCAGGTTGTTGTTAAACTCTGCACGCATAATAAAATCTCTACTCTTTGATCACAACCTGGCTCATAGTCTCCTGATTTCCGGTCAACTTCCTCCTAATGGAAATCTGGGAAAGATTTACAACAATTTGGCTTTTCTTTTTGGCTCAGTCTCCATTTTCCAGTGACTTTCAATGCCATATCTTGAAAATTCCAATGTAGAAGTAGTAGAGACAGAAAGCATTGGACTCAAAGTCCCAGAATGCAATGCAGCTATATGATGCAGCAGTGCTGAGATATAGCAGAGCTAGTTTGCATTCTTTTTCAATAATAAACATGGTGGCATTGAAGTCAGTATTAGCATGAAGCATCGGAAGCGGAACTGTTTAGTGTACAGATGAGGAGGTAAAAGACCTGGACAGACTAAAGGATAACAGTGCTGCTGAATTTCTAGGTAGAGACAGAGTAAAGGTTAAATGCCACAGGCAGCACTATCAGTAGGTAGTAGAATGGCATTTTTTGGTAATGTAGGAAGCCATTAACCAAAGTGAAAATCGAAATGTTGAAGAAAGACATTTAAACTAAAAAGTCAACTCAGAATTTCATGAGAAAATACTCCACTGAAGAACATATGATAAAAAAGAAAGCTGTTCAGAGTGGACATTTCCTGTAAAGACATATTGGAAATCAGCCCCTCTAGAGCCGTTTGGACGTTAATCCTTTAAGTTCATTGTCAACAAAACATTAACTCCCCCTTTCCAAACTTCAGAAGCTTCTGTACCAAATCCTTACTGCTATGGTGGTTCAACTCTAATATTGTGTGGAAAAAGAGAAAGGGTTTTAAGTGATAAGGAAGACGTATCTTTCATAAATGCCCTCAGCTTGTCCTCTACTTTGTAATTTCTGCCAACTCCTGAGTGCTGGAGCTCGAGGGAATGAAACACCTGTAAAGAGAGGCGTTTGTGTATGTGTGTGTGGTTGTTATAGCAGTACTTCAAATTGAAAGTCAGTTATTTACCTGAGATTGCTGACTCAGCCAGAGCACACTGGAGATGGCCATCCTCCCATGAATGAATAAAGAGATCTAAAGGCACACTGAGCTGCTCCAGTTTTCATACATTATACAAAGTTATACAGCCCTAATGGAAAATGTAAAGAAAGAAAAGATTAAGTGAGGAAAAAGCTGATGGACTTGTTTAATCGTTAAACAAAAATATGACCTTGAATGCTGACTACACAAAGAGTTCCATGGAAAAAGCAGAATCAACAAATTGCTTTTCTTCCCTCCTGCCTGTCTGTGTCTCTGCAAGTATACAGCAATTACACTGTCAGAAATGAGCAAGTGTCCAGGCAACATCAAGTTGGACATCCTATTTTGTCTCATTGTTAAATATGATTATTAAATAATGGCTACATTAACAGTGGCTGGTTTCTTAGTGATTTCTGTGCCAAAGATGAAAAAGACCATCCAGACTGTTACCAATGAAAAGTGCAAAAATCAGCATTTGTAGGGTGCATGGGGGTGCATCAGTGCCCACAGCATGGGTGATGTCGTCATATACATGACATCCATTGATGTGGAGGCTTCTATTATTATTTTGGAGAAACATATGCAGACATCGAGACAACATCTTTTCAAAGGAAATCCATGTCTATTTCAGCACAATAATGCCAGCCCTCATTCTGCATGAGTTACAGTGTGGCTTGACTGGTCTGCCTGCCGTCCAGTTCTGTCTCCTATTGAAAATGTATGGAGCATCATGAAGAGGAGACTCAGACAGCAGTGACCAGAAACTCTTGAACAGCTCAAAATTACATTCTCATCTTTGAAAGCTTATTACTTTAAAAGGTGACCATTGTAGATGAATGAAACCTGCATCAAAGTCACAAGGCTAATTTGTGAAATGATTTCACAGTCTTGCTTTTATCTGTCAGTGGCTCATATAGACTGCAAGGTAAAGTAAGGTGAAGTGAAAGTAAATGAAATATAATGAAGCATTTTAATTTAGTTAGTCAAAGCTTTCCCATCAGTGCATATAACTTCAGAAATTGTACTGTATAGAGGGATGAAAGCAGGTTAAATTCACCCTGATTTCTGAAGTCTAATTTTGTCTGCAGGCATTTATTTGCATGCTATTCATTTATTTTAGGCATTTTCGGATTTGCGAAAACTTTCACAAGTGCTGTTTGACTGATGTTATTATGTTATATATATTTTTATTAACATTATAGTGTTAAATAATACAGAAAATCAGAAAATGGCTAAAATAAATGAATATTAAAAGCCTAATGTTGTTTTAGTATAATGTCAACTTGATCAGTCTATTAGAATAATCAATACGTAATAGTAGGACATAATGATGAATTTCTTCTGATGATGTGACACCACATTACACACTAAAACCTGCTATTATTTGCATAGTTTTCACGTAAAGGAAATGTGCAAATGCAGGAAGATAATATGATTTGGTATTATTTTAAGGGGAAATTAGCCTCTCCCAGAACGCCCCCTCCCCTCCCCAACACACACACACACACACACACACACACACACACAGTCATGTTTGTCTTGCTATACTTGTGAGGGCATTGACGTAAATTCCATTGACATAATTACTACTGTAGCTAATTAATGGGTGCTATGCTGCACCCAAACCCTAACCCTAACCTTAACCCCAGTAATGAAAAGATAACTTTTTGACTCTTTTATTTGGTTATTTGTGTTAAAAACTACAACAAAAAAAAGCCATTTTCCTTGTGAGGACAAAAATATCAGATATTCCTAGATTTCTGGGGACTTTGTGGTCCTCACAATAGATCACAATAGTAAAACAAGTACACACACACACACACACACACTTTTAAAAAGGTTGATTTGCCCCTGTTTGCCAGTGCAGGGTCTTTTAGATCTAACCATCTGATCAATAACACAGAGCCTTAACCTGAGCGTTTAGATTTTATTAACCAATATCTCACTGCGGCTTTATTAAATACCTGAATGCTTTTTCTAGTTTTTATGTTTTTATGTGTTTCATCGCTCATTTTCTTTTTACATGTTCAGTAGACAGTGAGGTTTCGGTATATTTGCTCTGTCTCCGTAGAAACAGCATCACCATCCAAATGAAACACAGGTGCTATTAGTAAGAGATGTCTCTGCACTTCTTAATATATCTGCTTACTGCACCCATCAGCAAGATAGAAACTAAAAGTAGATGCCAAATAGTGTGTTTACTCTCTCTCTGTTATATATCCTGTTAGTTTATGGATGATTGTATGTTCAAAGGATATTTCATGTAACAGTTTACTATACCAATATAAACTATTATATTAATAAAAGAATACTTTTCTAATGATGAATTGATACATGCATTCATCGCTAGCACATAACTCTGAGTCATACAGTATATGAGCAGCCATTAATAATGGTAATCTAGTTAACACATTCTGTTAATTAATATACTGACTTTGCTTTATTATACACATCATTTACAATATGATAGGTATTGTTCAAAACAAACTAGTTTAACTTACATTATAAGTTACATGTATGTTTAACACTATTTTCAAACTAAACCCTAACACAGAATATTCTACTAATAAAAATGAAATACACATATTATTATTCAAATTTTCACCTGTGGTTTGAAACATAGTGCATAATATGGTATTTTAAAATCACATCTACATGTCTCTATATTGAGCCTTAAGAACTACTTTTAGCAGTAGAAACACAATGTATATGAAACCAGATAGACTCTAAGGTTAACATCCACATGTAGGAGGTTTACTGAAAATATCCTTAATCCAAAATGAAATTTAAGGATTTAAAGTGCAGCTTTAGTGCTGACCTGACAGTTGGTCACAGGTGGGTGTAAAGGAAAAATCAGCACAAAATGTCTTAGTAAGGTGTTGGGCCACCACAAGCTACCAGACAGGTGAAGTACTGACAGGTGAAGTGAATAACATTGATTATCTCATTACAATGTAATCTAAGGTAAGGTAAGATATTTTAGGCAGCAAGTGAACAGTCAGTTTTTAATGCTGATGTTTTGGAAGCAGGATTAAATGGGCAAGGATCTGAGTGACTTCGACAAGGGCCAAATTGCATTGGCTAGATGACGGGGTCAGAGCATATCCAAAATGGCAGGTCTTGTGGGGTGTTCTTGGTATGCACTGGTTGGGGATAGGTTAACCCTATTATCTACCAAACATGGTTTAAGGAAGGACAACTGGTGAACCGGTGATAGGGTAATGGGCACCCAAGGCTCACTGATGTGTGTGGGGAAACCAAGCTACTGTAATACAAAGGGCTGAAAAAGTTAATGCTGGCTATGGGAAACATGTCGGAACACATAGAGTATTGCAGCTTGCTGTGTATGGGGAGACTGGTCAGAGTGCTCACACTGACCCCTGTCCACCACTGAAAGTGCCTACAGTGGACCCATGAGCACCAGAACTAGACCATGGAGCAATGGAAGAAGGTGGCTGGTCTAATGAACCACATTTGTTTACATCATCTTGACAGCATGGCGTGTGTGGGTTGCTTGCTTGGGGAAGAGATGGCACCCGGTTGTGCTAGAAGGCAAGCCAGCATAAGCAGTATGATGCTCTTGGCAATGTACTGCTGGGAAACACTGGGTCCTGGCATTTATGTGGATGTTAAATTGACACCTACTGTACCACCTACCTACCTAACAAAGTGTTTAGGAATGGGGACAGGGATTGGTTTAAGGAGGCTAAATACAGGTTTAGCAAGACAGTGATAGATAGATAGATAGATAGATAGATAGATAGATAGATAGATAGATAGATAGATAGATAGATAGATACAGGGGTTAGACAATG
>JAOUQY010000046.1:22787459-22798490 GCA_028566355.1 Doras micropoeus | reverse complement strand
TCCTGAAAAACAAACCCACACCACAATCCCCCCTCCACCAAACTTTACACTTGCCACAATGCAATCAGACAAGTACTGTTCTCCTGGCAACCGCCAAAACCGAGAACACAACACCACTGCTCTAGAGTCCAGCGGCGGCGTGCTTTACACCACTGCATCCGATGCTTTGCATTCCACTTGGTGATGTAAGCTTTTGCATTGCGCTTGGTGATACTGTCGTTTCCAATCACTTCGTGATAATACTACTGACAGTTGACTGTGGAATATTTAGTAGCAAAGAAATTTCATAACTGGTTGCACAGGTGGCATCATATCACAGTACCACGCTGGAATTCACTGAGCTCCTGAGAGCAACACATTCTTTCTTATTTAGACCTCTTTATCTGGTTCTGGATCTTTCAGATTTTATTTATCTTTTGGGATCCACTTAACAGACTGAAGGAATTATAGGAATCTATGAAAAATAAACTGTTTATCACACTTATGAGATCTAAAAGATGCAGCCTGTCAGCTATTTAGTGCCATCTCTGCAACTGGCAATTTACCACTTTTATTTCCACTAAATAAATAACCACCAAATTAATCAAGTGTTCTCCAAATTCACTGAAATTTGATCTGAATTCAAATACATCATGCAAGCATGTCTTTCAATAATGTAGATTATAGCCCTATTAAAAGCATTTTCTGCTCTAGAAGGGTAAATTGCAATACTGGGTGTGAATATATATAACATGCTTTTTCCTCTTTTGTATACACTTTTTTCCACCTTACAAAATATGTTTGTGTATATATGGAGATCCAGTGAGGTAGTTGTGCTGTAGTGCTAATTTGTGCTGTAGTGCTAATTGGTGGGATGAAAATCCAAAACTTCATCCCGGAAAGCCTTTAAGACATTTGTGCAGTTATGGCTTCTGTCTCCACAATAAGTGATAAGATGACAACATAAATGCCAACCTCATGCATGCCACTGTAATAGTCTTTCTGTTCCACATTCTCTGTTCAAATATCAGCAGATATATGTAATCTCATCATGTTTCTAATCTTTTCTGTCGTTCATGATGTCAAAACTTGACATATGGGGTAGAAGACATTTACTGTGGGACTGAGAGTGACACAGTCCTCTGTAATATAATGTGCAACTTAGTGAAGTAATTAAAGCCTTTATAGGGCAATCACATGGTGTGTGTGCATCCTGTTCTTTATATTTAATGTAGCACCTCAGGCTTCCTAAGACCTCCAGTCTCCATAAGTTCCTTTACCCCCTCCAACTCAGCATCGTAAATGGTTTCTCCCTCTGAAATGCCTGGACCCCTTCCATTTCCTTTTTATTATTTAGGGTAATTTACTAACTGGCCTGGAGCTATGCCAACACCCCAAAACCTCTCTAATGGGAAGTGTATGTAGGAGACGAGTGGGGTAGAAGCACATTAGGCTGCAGTGTATACTGCTGAGTTGTAAATAACAAAGATTATTCTTCTCTTACCATTACTGCTTGCTGCAACAAGTTTAATGCACATTAGCTTTTATTGTCATATGCAGACAATAAAGTTCAAATCGTTCCTAAATGTTTGTGTGAAAATCCTAATAATTACAATGCCTTGAAAAAAGTATTCATACCCCTTGAACTTCTCCACATTTTTTCACATTACACCCCCAAACTTCAATGTATTTTATTGGGATTATATGTGATAGACCAACACAAAGTAGCAAGTAATTGTGAAGTAAAAAGAAAATGATACATAGTTTTCTACATTTTTAATTTTGTACTTTCTTGGACCATCTTCCACTGCAATTACAATACAATATAATAAGTCTTCTGGGGTATATCTCTACTAGCTTTGCTCATTTAGAGGATGAAACTTTTGCCCATTCTTCTTTGGAAAAAATCTCAAGCTCAGTCAGATTGGATGGAGAGCATCTGTGAACAGCAATTTTCAAGTCTTGCCACAGATTCTCAATGGGATTTAGGTCTGGACTTTGACTGGGCCGTTCTAACACATGAATATGCTTTGATCTAAACCATTCCATTGTAACTCTGGCTGTATGTTTAGGGTCTTTATCCTGCTGGAAGGTGAACCTCCGCCCCAAGTCTTTTGCAACAGGTTTTCCTCCAGGATTGCCCTGTATTTAGCTCCATAAATCTTCCCATCAACTCTGACCAGCTTCCCTGTCCCTGCTGAAGAATTGCATCCCCACAGCATGATGCTGCCCCCACCATGTTTCACTGTGGGGATGGTGCTTTCAGGGTGATGTGCTGTGTTAGTTTTCTGCCACACATAGCGTTTTGCATTTAGGCCAAAATGTTCAGCTTTGCTCTCATTTGACCAGAGCACCTCCTTCCATATGTTTGCTGTGTCTCCTACATGGCTTGTGGCAAACTGCAAATGGGAATGGCTTTCTTCTTGCCACTCTTCCATAAAGGTCAGATTTGTGGAGTACACAATTAATAGTTGTCCTGTGGACAGATTCTCCCACCTGAGCTGTGGATCTCTGCATCTCCTCCAGAGTGACCAAGGGCCTCTTGGCTGCATCTCTAATTAGTGCTCTCCTTGCCTGGGCTTTCAGTTTAGGTGGACAGCCATGTCTTGATAGGATTGCAGTTGTGCCATACTCCTTCCATTTTCAGATGATGGGCTGAACAGTGCTCCGTGAGATTTTCAAAGCTTGGGATATATTTTATATATATTTTATATAACCAAACCATGCTTTACACTTCACCAATACTTTATCCCTGACCTGTCTGGTGTGTTACTTGGTTGTCATGATGCTGTTTGTTCACTAATGGTCTCTAACAAACCTCTGAGGCCTTCACAGAACAGCTGTAGGTATACTGAGAATAATTTACTGACTCTATTTACTAATTATGTGACTTCTAAAGGCAATTGGTGACACTGGATTTTATTTAGGGGTATCAGAGTACAGGGGGCTGAATACAAATGCACACCACACTTTTCATATTTTTATTTATTTACTTGCTACATTTACTTTACTTTGTGTTGGTCTATCACATAAAATCCCAATAAAATACATTTAAGTTTGTGGGTGTAATGTGAAAAAATGTGGAAAAGTTCAAGGGAATACTTTTGCAAGGCATTGTAGCACAAGTGTGATAGACAAACATGAAAAGTGTTAAGGCTAATATTTTACATGTTCACCATGTTAATCCACTTAACACATACATGGACCAGTACTGTTCCCACATTGGTGGTATCTATGAAAGAAGTATAGCTCACCCTCCTGAATCCCAGTTTAACCTCTGAGCATGTTCATGCAAGATGCAAATTTAATGACTTGGAGGTTTAAGGAAAAGAGATGAAGGGGCCCTTCTCAGCGGCAGTCTGCCCACTTTTTCTCCTTATTAGTCCAGAACATCAGGCCTACTTGCATAAAAAATCTCACTGCTTAGTGGATCTACTGGGTAGAAGATCTGCCACAAAGCTATTTCATCTGTGATGAAAGGATTATATACTCAGCATAATTAAGTAAATAATGAATTTAACGATCCAATCTACTAAAATTCATGCATTTATTCTTGGTCTTTGCTTAGGCTCATTGGAGTGCAGTTTATGTTTGTAGTTTAACTTCGTTTTCACTTTCTCTATCTTACTTATGCACTTTATTTGCCTGTATTAATTAAGTCTCTCTTCTCCTTTTTTCTTTGTTATCATCTTTAACAGTGTCATTCATTATTGCTAGCAGCCATAGGAATAGTGCTATCAGGTATATTGGAGGAGAGAATGAAATGAGCCAACACCATTACATGGAGCAATTGTATATTTCTATTACCAATTAGGTGCACCACTTGTGCTGCAATCAGCTAGATTGTTTGTGCTAGAATGTTAAAAAAAAAAAAAAGAAAATTATATCTTTTAGAGTTTGGCAACAAACATTTGACTTTCCTCTTTTCCACACTTTGTAAACTTTGTTTCATTTATTCTATTTTTTCCAATATTTCCAGTACTTATGATTGCACATCAGTACTGTGCAATGCAAGCACACGTCAACAATGCTGAAAATAATTGCTTTTACAGGAAGTATAAAGAAAAACTTTGATACATACAGCTAATTTGGGGATTTATGAAGCCCTAGGCAGCTGCCTAGCTTCGCCAATAATTAAGTCCACCCGTGTTCTAGATGTACTTAATAACCCCAAGGTCCAATCACTGCTCTGAAAACTTTAATAATAAGGATAAATAACCTTTTACAAACAATGCATCAGAATGTAATATTTGTACAGTCCCATAGTAAACATAATTAAAATCCTCCCTCGAATGTTAATTGATTAGGGTTTTGCAAACAATGAGATTGTATATTAAGATTAATTTAATAATTAATAGAGGGTGTATAATTTGAAATCAGTCTCACCCCAGTGCCTGTAAAACCAGCTATTGCTTTTTATTATGCATCTCCGTCAAGAGCTCAGTCTATTTGGTGTGAGTAATGGGGTAATTTGAAATTCAGGCCACTGTCAGCCTTGTCTAATACAGGCGATTGGGAGAGCTGCAATTTACACATCTCCAGCTAGTTGTCTTGATAATGACAGTGAGGCTTTAAGCAAAGATGGAGCTTAAAGTTACTGCCACACTGATTTGTACCTCTAGTTTCCATTCTGCTTATTACCCATTTGGAATTAGTGCAGTTTTTGGCACATTGCCATAGATATTGTCAGTAAACAGAAGCTTGCTTTAGGAGCCATTTGAAGCAGTGCATGAGGTCAATAACTGTTTCATCAGAAATGGGGCTCATTAATCGGAATCTGAATACGACATAATTTTCACAGGGAATGTGACTGGACTGAGTCTGATTGCATGCTCTGCAGCCGGAGGAATCACGTTTCTGTTCTGAATCGTTAAAGAAAACTATAGACTTGTGTTTTCATTCTCTATATCTGTGCTGTAATATGAAAACTAAAACTACTGCTTCTGATGCAGTATCCTGTGTATGTCACAGTAACATGTCACATCTTGGCCAAGAGTGAGTGAACTGTGACCTGCAGAAATGTAGAACTGAAGACAGAAACTTTCATGCATGTAAACTGCATACACACCCACTATGCAGGGAGGTCACACGCGCACACACACACATACACACACACACACATACAGGCACACACACACATACACAAACACAGGCACACACACACACACAGGCACACACATACACACACACACACACAGTACATCCTTCAGCTGCAGCAGAGGAAGGTGCAGGTGGAGGCTGGCATTGTGCCTGTGCAGCTCCTGCAACGCTGATAGCTCTGATAGCTCCAAATAAAGCTTACATGCCACAGCCTGACTGAAAACTAAAGAAATGGCACAGGTAAATTTCTAAGGTTCTCCACCTTAGGGTTTTAAAATCTAATACCTAACAGCTTGAGAATGGAACTCTTACTGTTCAGCAATGCATTATATCAAAAGGTCTCATCGATGGAATATTGATGATGTTAATGTATGGCAAACACTTAAAGGCAAATAGACAGTTGCATTTCTGATTTCACCCAGTCATTATTTTAAAGCATTTTACGCCTGTAATGTACTACTGAGTTCATTCCGTGTTCCTTTCGAAAAGCAAACAACACAGTTCACAACACAGTCAGCAAAGCAGAATGACACATATCAGCAGAAATGTATATCAAATGAAGCACTTGTTTCACTCTGTCTGATCTCCTGACACACTGTCAGTGAGAGGCTCCATGAATCTACAGGTTGGGCTAAAAAGAAATTAGCCCATAGAATCGCATCTTCATACCATTCTGTATATTGGGTGGGTGAGGGGGAGGGGCTTGTTTAGCCCTGTTAACCCATTTATATCAGCCACCCCTAACTGTGTTACTCAACTGACACTCTACATGTGCATTATACAGCCAAATACTTATAGCGATTTCAATAACCGCTGACAATTAAGCATCGTTGAAAAGTTTCTTGTCTTTCTATTCAGCCTAAGGAAATCTGCTTGAAAGCATGTATTTCTTACTCATTTCCTAAAAACAATAACAACTGCATCTTTTTTTGCAATACTCAACAAAAACTTTTTCATGATTATAAAGCAAAAACAAATCAGAAATTAACTTTCTGATGCGTCAGCCTTTCATGAAGCACACTTTGATTACTGCGTGCATCGAATCCACTCCGTGGTGATTTATTTTCCCAGAAATGCTGGGAAATGTAAACAAAGATGCACTTGACCCAGGACTTGTTCAGTCTCACAAGCTGTGTGGTGATAACAGCATGCATTAACCCGGAGATTCCATATGAAGACTAGACAGTCTGGGGTTAACTAAAGAAGCCAATAAACAAATAGAGGTAAAAACACTAGAAGGCATTTATCATACATCTATCTTTTCATTTCAATGCAACACCAACGTAGTATGCAAACTGTATAACATTTAAATACTTTGCAGTACTGTAAACATTCAGCTTGCCTGCTTTGCCAAGAGGTGCATCGTATTAATATTTCTGTGCTGCGCTCTTTTTAATTTAGAAAAGACATCATTGACCAGTGAGCTGAATCCTTCTCTATTAACGTTTCCACCACCCTTGAGGCTAATTGTGACTGATAGAGGTTAATTTCAGCTTTATTAATGTCATTTTACACTATTTATATTTTGTGGCATATGCTGGTTTTTTTACTACCTCAGTGTGGGTGACGGTTATTTTGTCTCACTAGTGAGACTTTTATCGGTGCCAAAGGAGACTCTGAAAATCTGTAGGCTGCCACTGAGGACCAGCCATGGAGCAGAATATCACATATTACACTCTCTCTCTCAACTCTCCACGGGATCTATCTTCGACTTCTAACTTAACAAGCTCATTCATGCATGAAGCGCAATACAGCCTTTAGCGTTTAAGTCTCACACACGGAAGTATTACCGATTCGAGAAAAAAACCCATAGAACTAACGGCGTTTCATCATTGTGATTAAATGGAGAAACAGCATTTCCGCCTGACTACACAGTAATGCCATGAAATCCATTGGAGACAAACTAACAGATTTTTCTGTGATTGCTCACAGCTTCCGTCATTCCATTACTCACACACTCTGACAATTAATCACACAGGTAAAACCGATTTGTTAATACAATTCGTACATGAGTGATTAACGCACATCCTGAAGAAACTGTCAAAGATCTGTGGTATCACTGGAACAACTTCATTTCATTATAACAGATGAGTACCACAGATCCCACGAGCTGTAAGAACAGGTCATTGTGTAAACAAAATTAGATCATCGATATAATGATGCTAAAACAAAAAGCCACGGAAGAGGACACAGACATATCGACTCTGTACTTTGCTTAATGATTGCAGGGATCATCACATTTGTCTTAGTTGCTCCTCCGAACCTTGTAAATGTTATGAATTAATTGTAGTCATTAATCAGTTTTTTTAAGCAGTGTAATTTGTGTAATCGTACTGTACGTATCTGGAGTATGGACAGAAATGTTATATAGATATAGAAATAGATATATAATGTTATATATACAGAAATATAGTTGTATAGCTGCTCAGTAATTAGCATCCTGTGGACAACATGCTGAGCTTCTTAAAGGCCATTTTCTCCTGCCTAAAAGCCTCTTTGTAGGATACATTTGACCAGAAAAAAAAAACATCAGTACGGAGCAGATGGCGGCTAAATATCCCTGTGAATATGAATATTTACATTGTGTTCCTTCTGGTCTGGTTATAGTTTCTGCACAGATGTAATAATCCTCATTTATATGAGCAGGAAAGGTCAGAGTGAAGCCAGTAATCCGCACACAAATTCACATCTTCCATTTTCAGATTCATCATAAAAGCAGAGACCCAAATGATTATTTCTTATCTATGTGATGCATTGTTTTCTGATATAAGAAAAACCTACCAGACCAGCACTAACTTGTCCTCTTACCCCTGCCTCCAGCAATTTGTTCATTCATTATTTGTTGATGTTATTGCTTGTGTGTGCCTATGTGTGTGTGTGTGTGTGTGTGTGTGTGTGGACCAAATGTCCCCATAAGGATAGGAAAATCTGATATTTGTTACCTTGTGGGGACATTTTGCTGGTCCCCATAAGGAAAGTGTTTTGTTGTTGTAGTTTTTAACAAAAATGTAAATAAATAAATAAAAAAGCCAAAAAGTTGCATTTCCCTTACTGAGATTAAAGTTGGGGTTAGCAAAAATGAGCTGCAATAATAATTATGTCAAAGGAAAGTCCTCAGAAATATAGCAATAAACCATGTGTGTGTGTGTGTGTTTTACTGAGTGAAAAGGAGAGCACATTCCACTTCTTGTTTCTTCACAGGCAAAATACATTTTTCCATGTTTTTTTATCTTTGGGATATCAGAATCTTTTGTTGCCCTCCTTCTTTTCCCACATCCTAACAGGGTTATTAACTAACCTGACTCTTGCTGGCCACAGCGGGACTTTTGGGATAGTATTGCACACAGCAAAACCTTAAATCCAGCAGGAGGTTCAGAGAGGATATGGATTTTTCGAATGGCTGGCTAGTGAGAAAATTTATGCTCACAGGTCCGGAATTTAACAACGACCAGTCGTATGATATAGCAAATGCATTGTGCTTTATGGGGTTGTAGAAGAGTGCAGCAGTTCCTTGTTCCTGAGAAGAGTAATGTGAACAGAGCAGAGTCAGGAAAAAAAAGATTGTAGATCCACAAATGCATGGGATAAACTCATGAAAACTATTGCGCTGATTATCTACTACCCCCTTTTTTCTGGCCTTTTCTCCCATTCCAGGTCGCTAACAAGGATAGTGATGAGGCGTAACACATGCGTACTCCGAGACACGTGGAGCCAGCCGACCGCATCGTGTTGAATTGCTGCTCATGCAGAATCACAGGGCAGTGTAACTCACTTGGAAGAAAGTGCTATCTGCTCTATTCCACATACATGAGCTCATGAGATGGCCGTGATTAACTAGTGTTGCTGTGATTGACAGCGGAGTGAGAGTAATGCCACCCCTCCCTCCAAATCAGAGAGCAAGTCAATGTTGCTTCCTTGTGTAAAACGATGAAAGATGCCTGTGTATAAAGATATACAATATACAATATACACAATATCTCACAAAAGCACACTGGCATAATTTCTCATGATATTATATTGTCATATCCCACAGCCCTAGCACCCTATGATTATGCGTATCTAAGAAACACTGATCACAGGCTGCACTGAAGTACTGCTGATGTAAAGTAGTGTTGCAACACAATGACAAACAAGATCCATATACGTGACAGACCAGCGATGCAGAAACGCTCTGTCACGAGTGAGATGGTTGTGTGCATGCTGGAGTGGTTTGGTCAGAGAGAATTGTTAAGGTTGTCCCTGTCACCTGGGCTGCTCCGTTTTGGTGCATTGAGCTCAAACAAGGGCTTCTTGTCACACTGTGAGACCATATTTGCAACAAGCAGCAGGGGGGGAGCGACTCCAGCAA
This sequence comes from Doras micropoeus, assembly GCA_028566355.1. Classification (NCBI taxonomy): domain Eukaryota; kingdom Metazoa; phylum Chordata; class Actinopteri; order Siluriformes; family Doradidae; genus Doras; species Doras micropoeus. Next base: position 22,789,063 of record JAOUQY010000046.1, on the reverse strand, counting down.
AGCATCACAGATGTCACTCTGCATTTGTGCGCTGCTTGTCCTGCTGTGCGCTTCGTCTCTGCACTGACAGAGCGCTTCTGAGATACAGTGAGGTGTCGTCGTACCTGTCACCTCTGGGAGCACAACAGCCTTCCCTGGGCTTTAATTGCTGTCATTTCAGCAGCTAGAGAAAAGGCTTGTTCCGCATGACAGCCTAATTAGCTTTATTTAAATCAACTCATGGCCATAAACATAGAGAGGCCATAATGAACACGTGTTTGGAAGAGACAGCTGTAGCAGACCTTCCTCGTGAGTTACAAATCCATACAATCCTGCGCAACCTTATTAATAGCCCTTTTAATGTCATCACACACATTCTCCTGCTGGCTCAACCCTTTCACCTCTCCCTGCCTTCTACATGGTTGTTACAGAAAATACTCATTATACAGTTTTCAAATTATGCATTTGCATCTCGGTAGGAGGACAACTGAAAACAAATTGTATTTATTCTGCACTTCTCATTTGATGCTACAAAGTGAAAATGGTTGATAAGGCTATATTATAAATAAAACAACACTAACACAAAATGTATGGAAGGCTTTAAATGTATACTTAAATACAATTTATAATAAATACAATTTTAAATACATGAAATAAAATTATACTGCTAAAATAAATCATAATAGGTCATCAAATTTCAAAGGGAGTAGAGTTGCGATTTGAAAAAGAAACATTATCCAAATGTGAAAATTATCCATAATTATCCAAACTCTGTGATGCCCTCAGGTGATCTGGGAAACCATTCAACAGCCAAAATGCTGCAGAACAGAAGGCCTTAAACCCTGTAGTGCAGATTGTGCTCCTAGGGATATGAAGGAGGAAGTTATTGTTGGATCGTTGTGGGTGGAAGTCATGGGGGTAAGTGTTTCTTCTGAGACAGAGTGGGACATTTCCATGGACGCACTGATGGGTGAGGAGAAGTTTTTAATAGGCGAATAATGTTACATTTTAAGGAAACTCGTTAAGGAATGTACAGTGTGGAGAAGTGGAGTGATGTGATCATGTTTTTGCATCAGGATCCTGGCAGCACTGTTGTGGATGCACTGGAGGGCACATGTAATCATGTAAATGTAGATTCACCAACCCTCCTAGACTGACTAGAAAGCTTTTCTAATTAGAATCAGTCACCTAGAAGACCAGACATTCATTGCAGAAGACACATGATTGCATAATATTTATCTGTTAAAAACACCCAAAGCACAAAATAACCTCTGACCAAAAATTACAAAAATTTGGTAATAATAATTATTATGTTGCTGATTGGATGACCTCATTATATCGTTCTGAATAAATTCTGAATTCAACTGAGAAATTCAACATGGAGGCTTTCATTTTGCTAAGCAAACAACCTTAGGAAAAAAAACACATAAAATATAGAAACATTAAATATTCTTCATATCAACCTACAGGGGTTAGACAATGAAACTGAAACACCTGTCATTTTAGACCACAATAATTGATTAGTATGGTGTAGGGCCTCCTTTTGCGGCCAGTACAGCGTCAATTCGTCTTGGGAATGACATATACAAGTCCTGCACAGTGGTCAGAGGGATTTTAAGCCATTC
>JAOUQY010000046.1:22711179-22724459 GCA_028566355.1 Doras micropoeus | reverse complement strand
CCCCCCACCCCCTTGTTCAAGCTGTTGCATTCTTGTCTGAGGGTAAAGATTTTAGGACTACAAACACATCTGATATTCTAAGCAAAGGGGGGGACTTCTAGCCACTGCTTAGCTCTCTCCCAAAGCCCCGCTCAAGGGGGAGGGTTGCATCAGAAAGGGCATCCGGCGTAAAATCCGTGCCAGACTTGATCCACTGTGGCGACCCCAAGGAATGGGAGCAACCGAAGGAAACGCATACATACGTATATACAGAAGAAGGCGAAACATTCTTTCATTTTAATGCAAGTTAATAAAAAAATATTTGATTTTAAGCTATTTTGGATGATTTCTGTTGGTCCATTCATTATGAAATGTTTTTCGATTTAAGGGCAGCTGCTGTGTTCGAATGAAGAAAAATGAAAACTGAGAAAACAATGGAAATAAGAGATTTTGTTTTTTGGTTTTTTTGGACCATGACGATATAACAGTATTCGTTTCATCAACTTCAGAATTATTGGCACCTTTGGTAAAGATTTATGGAAAATATTCTGTTGTTAGTTAAATTTGGCTTATATTATCTTAGAATAAACTTACTTAAATTGAAGGTTAGCTTTATCTCATGCTTCCCACAAAGACATCTTTTCATAACTTGTTTTTTCTTTGTTGACCAATTGCTGAAAATCTCTAGCACACTGTTAGAGTGGTGCTGTTCCGAAGTTGTTTCTCATTCTTGGGCATCCATGCTGGAATGCCGCTGTACTTGAAAGACCATTTTGCAGATGCAAATCACTTTCCAGGTGAAGGACAGTGGCCTATTTGCACATGCTGCCTAATTTAAATTTCCTTGATAATCTTTACAAAGACATTAACCAAAACCGAGAACAAAGAAGAGGCATTAACCCCTAACCACATGCTCTGCCAGGGCATCCAGAGTCCTGGAATATGTACAAGATGGAAGCATGCGAAAGTGATGTCAATGTGTAGAGGGCTTGTACAGCAGAGCTGATTCGTGCCTGGCGAACACCGCCACATCTCAGTCTGAGATCTCAGCAGACATGAAATTTTATCTTCCCATGAGATCTGTGTTTGCAGACAGCTTCAGAGATTAGAAGCAGGACGATGGGAGAGTGCCGTTGACTTGGAGACCGGATTGCCTTACCTTCATTAATTATGCACGGCCACGTTTAGTCTGAGCCAGGTAACAGGAAGAGGAGGATGGATGGACAAGGGGGCCAGGAGGGGGCCTGGATAAAAAAAATCGCTTCTCAAATCCTGGATTATTGGTGTGGAGGTTGGGAAAGTGTGTGTATGTGTGTGTTTGTTTGAGCATATGTGTGTGTGTGTGTATTTGTGTGTATTTGTGTGTATGCTGCCAGTAGAGATAAAAAAGAGACAAAAGGATTGCTTTATGGGCAGCTCCTGCGCCTACCCAACATCTTTAATCCTTTTGTTCCATGAACAGACAGGAGAAAAGTGCTAAAATGCTGGAAAGCGTTTGTAAAGGGGCGAGGAAAAGTTCTACAAAGCATATTTCTTATTCCACAACCACATAGATTGGAACTTTCGTTTTCAGTAAGTGCTGTTGCTGGGTGTCGGCCCTTGAGAAAATCATCAGGGTGAGATGCCTGACCTAGGGACAGGGTGTTTTGTTCAGCGAAAAAGGGTTCTCTCACAAACATATACACAAGCAATTAGTCATGGCGGCTTTGCCATTTTCTGATGTGTTTATTCTGAAGCTGTGGCCCTGTGCATAACAGTGAGCTATTTTTGACGCTGATGCTTTCAGTGACGGTGGTATTTGCACACATCATCAGGTCTCGCTTTGTTCCTTCTCAGCTAACCTTTTGCATGCGATCCTGCTGGGGTTTGTTTATTTAGGTTTCTATTGAGGGCGAAAAGCTGCGTGTTGTCTCTTTATCTCCTTTTTTCAGGTCGGAGTATTGCGCATTGAGGCTATTTCAGTGAGACTTCAGTATGACGGAAACGTACACTCGTGCTGTCTTGATGATGCCTTTCTCTCTATCTTTTAACATAACCATTACCAGCCATCCATCATTCCACTCCCAGCTCTTAAATGAGGTGTATATGTTGCATTACGAGCAGAGCCTCCCACTGGGGTAATGAGAGTTCCATTCAGGTTTGGACATCGGGAGGGAGGTCAGACGTCCAGTCTGTCTGATTTTAGTTTTAATAAAGACGCACCAGTGGTTGCCAGACTGACAGTCTTTGTGCCTAAAAGTGATTTATGTCCAGGAAGGCTATTAGATTGCATTCTGCTGTCCTGCTGTATCCATGCAACTGCTAGCTGCAGGACCCAGGGGAGTAGCTCAGGAACATGTTTTCCATTCCCGTTAGAAGCGTTTGCAGACGGTGGATAAAACACTGAGTTACATTAGTCAGCGTTAAGGTTGTTCTAATGTTCTTGTGTGCATTATCAGTCTTGCTGCTCGTGCAGATGTGGACAAAAATGTATTGAAATACAGAATACACTAATGTTGGGTTTAGTCAATGATTGTGCTGGTGGTTTTCTGCCAACTTGACAACACGTGGCTAAACAGAAAAGCCATTGTAAGCATAATGCATGAGGCCAGCTCCTGTTTGAAGTGGGCTGTTTGTGGGAGGTGGATCAGTGCAGGGAGATATGGCAGAAGTGAGCCAGAGAAACTGAAAGGCCACTTGTCAAATGACAGGGTTGAAACAATGAGGCTCTCCGGGCTGGCACAGAGGGAGCTGGGAAAAGGACAGAAAAAGTCAGGGTCGTGTTCATTTAGCCCCACACAGACCCACTGCAGGAGACAGACAGAGAGATGGAGGAAGAAAAGGGGAGGGAGCTGTAGAGGGAGATGGTGAGAGTTACAGAGAGATGGAGGAAGAAAAGGAGAGGGGGGTGTAGAGAGAAAGAGATATACCCCATTTTCACCAAATCAGCTTTGGTTCTTGAACCGGTTCTGTTCAGGTTTCTTGGAACATTGGTGCTATCTAGCAAATTGGCTGGTGTTTCCACCAGTTTAGAGCAGAACTGTTGTGATTGAGGATCATCAGTGGAGGGCTTCATCAACAGAGGGCACTGCACAATGCACCATGGAATAAACCGGAGTAGCGAGATAGTGGATCACATGGGTTACCTGTGCACTTTTTCTGTTACTGCAGAGATTTGTTTATATTCAAGGAACAAGCAAAGATGAAATATTAATGATAAGAAGACATAGAAGAGTAGACTTTATTCCTGATGATTTCAACCTGTAGAATATGACACGCCCCCTAAGGTTTCCACCAAAAAAAAAAAAAAAAACGCTAGTACGTTTTTGGGTTCTGGAAATGCTACGAGCGGTTCAAAATTGGGTGTGGAACCAGTTCCATGTTGGTAGAAAATGGGTAGTAGCGAGATAGAGGAAGAAAAAGAGAGACAGAAGGATATGCAGAGGGAGACTTAGAGAGATACAGTGAGATAGAGGGGGAAAAAGGAGGGACAATGAAGGAGATGCAGAGGGAGTTAGTCAGAGAGAGAGACAGAGAGAGAAAGACAGAAAGAAAGACAGAGTTTATAATATTTAGAGAGAGAGAGAGTTTATAGTGTTTAATGAATATTGTCTTATTTTATTTACTTTATTATATTTGATTATTACTACTATTAGCTGATGACTGATTTCTGTCATTAATTTTATCATTGATATAATTTCACAAAATATCTTCAACCTTTGGGTGCTTTGGCAGCATTACAACGTTACTGAAACAGTCATGACAATAAAGCCAACTTGAACTGAGAGAGAGAGGGAGAGAGAGAGGAAGAAAAGAAGACAGGCATTGAGGGAGATGTAGCGGGAGACAGAGAGATAGAGAGATGGAAGGAGAAAAGGTGAGTGAAATGTAGAGGGAGAGAGATGAAGGAGAAAAATGAGAGAGAGAGAGAGAGAGATGTGGAGGGAGATGTAGAGAGAGAGAGAGAGAGAGAGAGAGAGAGAGAGCAATATAACAGGCTAGGTTTAACATGTTCCAGTAAAGATATTTGACATTGATCCTGAAGTTTTTGGATCATGGGCTTTTAAAAGAATTGTTGGGTCATTTGTGTGCTTCTGTAACCTGCAGTTATTAAATTATGGCAGCAGTACAGAGTACCTCTTAAAGCTGCAGTGGTACGTGTGCGTGGTAGGTGTACGTGCCAAACAACTGACAGCGAGGAGCACACAGAGCTTCTAATGTGCTAAATGTGGCTGTAGCATGAGAGGGAAAAACAGCTCTAACTTGTTCTGACCTAAAGAGGAACACGTGAACTGCACATCCTTTCCCACGGAGGAGAGGCGACTGGCCTGACCCTGTGCAGCACAAACACTTGGACAAGAAAGGGACCCAAGAGGAAATGGAGGCTGTCACTGAAAAAACACTCCATGTTAAAAACACGTAAACACACATGAATCAAATCCAGTTATCTGCACATGTAGCTACTTCTGCAAACCGGGAAACATCATGTGTGCAGTGCTCAGGGGTGGATAATACCATGGAGTTCTGTATAACCGTCTTCTTTACCATTGTTAAGTATTATTTAGAGGTATTTGTGCTGTACTTGAGTGTTAGTGAAATTGAATAGTTGTGCTCTTACTTAATTGCAGATCCTTAAACCTTAGTACTAACTTTTTACGGCTTTCACTTTTGGCTGAATGCAAGACTAGTTATAATACTGTTATTTTAACTTTTATTTCAGACTGCAGTACTTTTAATTTACTTTGAATAAATGATTTGAGTGCTCTTCACCGTATAGAGCACGTATAGAGGTGAATCTGTCTGCTCTTCTGGGTTGCTGATAAATATGTGGCCTTCAGACAATTCGTCTGTGAAGATAATACCGAACACTTCACATGAATAGACCCTTTGGGCTGGTTAAACATCGTTATCTCCAGTAAGCTATAAGAACTATGTCGAGCTTCATGATTAATGTCCTTCATGTCTGAAGTTTCCATATATTTGATAGGAGATAATGTCGTGATGGCTCGTGTGTCGGTTGTTGAGCCGGAGAGATTGGGACCGAGACTAATGACACCAATATGAATCTTTTTGTTCCTCCAGTACATTCGCACCGGGAGCTGTTTGCTTATAATTGACTTGCAATGAGCTAAAGGCCGGGAAGCTCACGCAGCTAATGAGAGCATCCATTTTTATTTGTAGTTCACGGGGATTCAGTTTGACCCTTGTTTGCAGCTTTGCTATTCTCCTGCGTTTTCCAATAAAAGGGATCCTGAGGATTTATTGATCTGATAATCCTTTAGCTTGTGGCCTGAAATGAGGTTAGACCTGTTAAGAGCTTTGTGATAATTATGAAATTCAGGTTATTATTTGTTCAGATTTTGTGGCTGGTTTGGGTTTTTTTTTTTACTGCTGTGACCAAAGCTATTTCCTTGCTGTGGTGATTTAAGGTGTGAGGGTGACTCTGTGTCAGTATTTGTACTTTTGTAGTTTTATCATTCACATCTTTTGACAAGAGTAGGAAAGTCTTGTCGCTCTCTCAGGATGTGTCTGTGTGTCAGATGAAATGCCTTGGTGAATGGCGCTGTCACATTCTGAACTGATTCGCACACAGTAAAAAAAAAAAAAAGCCACAAAGAAGGAAACTTCATTTATTGGCTTTAGCTGAGGAAATTCACCTCTCGCTTTGCTTTCTACTGACAGTTATTGATACAGGTTATGTGAGTGTGTGCATGAGTAAGTGTGTGCATGAGTGAGAGAATGAGTGAGTTCAGGAATGACTGAGTGCATGAGTGTGTAAATGAGTGTGAGTGAATGAGTGCAGGAGTGACTGAGTGCATGATTGTGTAAATGAGTGTGTGAGTGAGTGACTGAGTGATTGCAGTAAATGAGTGAGTGATTGTGTATGTGCATTAGTGAGTGTATGCATGAGTGTGTGCAGTGACTGAGTGCCCGTGTGAGTAAACGAGTGTGTGAGTGCATGCATAATTGAATGAGTGAGTGAGAGTGGGAGTGACTGACCCACCCATCATAGGAGAATGTGATTGATCAAAATTTCCACACTGCCTGAGTGAACTTTGGTGCCCCACACACACACACACACACACACACACACTTCTCTGCCAATCCTTGACCTTAACATCGTTAACTGTTTCCATGGTGACATGTAAACAGCAGTGATGTATGTTGTTATTTGATGACTTACTTCATCTTCAGAATAATTATGACGTTATTAAAGTGTAATTGTTGAGTTGTGCTGTTCTCTTTGGTCACCGGGTTTGGCATCAGCCTGGGTCCTTATGATGGGGACATGAAGCACTTTCTCATTAGGAGGAAAAACAAGTAATGCAGGTACACTCCTAATTTCAGAAAGGTCTTTAAATGGTTTGCACTCAGACAGCTGCTATAAAACAGAACTCTCTTCAGTCAGAGACGTGGCTATTCGGTCCGTGTTATTTTCTCCTGAAAGGCAGCAATTAATCTGATTATTAGTATACCACTCCTGTCGCTCGCTGCACTAATGGCCGATATGACAGCAAGGCCTCTGCATTATTAATAATTCCATTTCAGGAGCTGGGCGAGTTGCAGCCGGGCCGAGCCAGGGCCATTGATCAGCAAACACAGGGAGCAGAACACTGTCTACAGGGCAGAGAGAACCAGACAAGAAATGAGACGCTCACAGACACACAAACGTTTTTACACAATACATGGAAGAAATATATTGTGAGATTAAAAAACTCATGGTTGATTGCTTGAGTAAAGAAGCAGAGGTACATGATTTTGACGAATGTATGTACATTGCAATGCAGCCTGAACAGTCTGAGATTAGTGTGCCTATTAAAAAGTTCTGTTTGCTTATTAGAGCACTCACTTGCATCTAATAGCCTTTTGCAATATCAATATATCAGATGATGATTAAAAGATGATGCATTGCACAGCCCTAATCCAAATACACTCATTATATGAAAAGTGATAACAAGGAGGGAAGGAAGAAAAGGCATGCGAGTGTGAGACAGAAAAGATGTAGAAGTGATCTTTAAGGCAATGAGGCACATCTAAATACTAGTAAGCTGCTCTGGGACTATTAAAAGCAAATGAGCAAACAGGGGTCACATGACTGTTGTTAAAAATCATTTACACTCTTGATTTATATCCCTGCTTAAGTTAGCTTCAGATAAATAATAGCATTTGTGACACCTTCGAGCGAAACCTCGACAATCCGAAAGCTATCCGTTAGCCTTTGACTTACACCCATAAAACATCATCTCATCTACAGGGTCCCCGGGGTCTAGCACATACTTCACTTCCTGCTCTGTCACACTGGTTCAAATCCAAACAAAGTTGTCCTGCCAAACATTTGCTGTCCTCACTAAGTCTCCGACAAGCTCATAATTCAGAGACAAACAGATCCCTGTTCACTGGACTGAGATTAATTTTCTGGATATTTGTGCTCACCCTTTGCCCCGATTTGTGTGACTGGCGACCAGCAGTGTAAGCTTTACACAAAGAGCTGTGCAGTCAATTCAGCTGACTAGCATTTTTATATCCAGTGCCTGGATAATATGTTAATATGATATGAACATCATGCTTTTTTTTCTGAAAATATTGTGGATGTTTTTCTGAATTTATAATGCCTCCATTGTTACAAAATTAGATGTGTTGTAGTTTTTGTGTGTTTTGTTAATGTTCAACACTGTAGCAAACCTAAATACACTGAAGTACCAGAAAAACTGTATTTTAAGTTTAATAGTTTGCATTTCGGAGGTAGAAGCAAAGTTTGGATTTTCATGTATTAGCATTTCAAGGGTGTACCATGACTACATTAATTAAATTCCGGCAAAACCTCGAACTTACGACAGCAGTGTGACCATAAAAAAGGGTCAACGTGAGCAGCGCCGGTTGGCAAGAATTGTTTCACGTGACTGCCTCAAGTAACATTAGAATTCAATGCTGGAGCCTCAACAAACATCAGTGTGAGGACTGTGCAATGTTCCCTCCAAGATCCCGTGGGGGACCTACCAAATATTAAACAGTTTTTCTGGTACTTCAGTATACTTTGATATATACTCTGTTTCAGGAAAAAATATATTTCTTCCACATCATACAGCATCCGTAATTTCCTACCCAATTTCTTAAAAGGTAGTTTTTCTCTTCACCCATATACTGCTGATTTAAATAGTTCCAGCAGAGACGCAGACTTCCTACAAATGCTGATGTCTTGCTATAAACACCAGTGATGTCTGGTGATATAAGATTGAAGTCAAATGCGTAATAACAAAAATACTCAGGTTTAGCAGTGCATTATTTCATGAGCAGTTGGTTCCTCCCTTAAATAGTCTACTTTAAGACATTTGATAACAACAAATGAACAAATCTGATTTGGACACCAAATATTTGAAATCCCTGCTAGTGCATTTACATTAGCCTGCAATGCATAACACAGCTTTAGAGAACAGGCATGCTAGCATGCTCATACTCACTATCTCATATTCCTTCTCTGCCTATCTTGACACACACACATGCATGCATACACTTGGACGTCTAACAGGAAATACACAGACACGCAAGCTCACACGACTTCAGACAATGTCAGTGAAGATAGAGTGTAATTAAGCTTAAGTAGGCTAGTGTTGACAGCGCTCTTTATGGTTACACCCTTTTCCCGTGACATACTCTTCACTCTGTTGACACACATTTACAGACACACACATCCTTAGTGACTATAATGCTCTTTTGGTTTGCTTCATCTCATATGATGTGGCACTGATCACGCCTCCAGCTTAGAGAGCTAGTCACGCCCTGTACTGTAAACAAGTTTGAGCTATAGCCTGCCAGAGATGTATCGCAAGGGTGGCTTACGCACATCTGCGTCATTATTAACAAAACATTAAGCTTGTGTTGTACAGTAAGTGGTTATTCATGGGTAGTTTAAAGAATGTGAAGCTCACTGCTAATGAATGACAGTTGAAGCATCTGTACTTGAGATTATGGGTTGTGTTGCCTAAATATGCACTGGCTTCCATCTTTCCTTTTATATCTCTGCAGTCTGTGCATTCTGCGCTGCTCCAGGCCTCTGCTCAGACTTTTGATGCATGACTGTTCGACTTTCATAACTCCATAGCTCCCTCCATGAAAAGCAAGGGGTTGTGGACAAGTGGAGACAGTGAAGGATTCATTCTCCCCCTTAGCTTAAACCAAATACTCTATTTAAACTGAAGGCTACACTTTCCTGTAACTAAATATGGTCATGGCAGTAAAGGAGCTCCAATTGAGTGGGTGGGTTTGGGGGGAGGGGGTGCAGAGGCCTGAACCAGATGCTGTTAGTCACTAGCGGTTAGTGCTGCTAACAGCGGTCAGAATGTGCTAGCCTTGCACAAACGTATTTCCGAGAAAATCAGCCAACGGCCCCCAGCCTCAGCAGAAAGAGGGGCTGCCAAAGACAGACCACTCGATGTGAAAACCTCACGACTGCTTAATGAGTTGGGTTTAAGTCTCTGCAGAGGAATTCTACGAGCAGTTTGACTCTGACTCGAGGGTGCCTGATTCCTGCTGAGAATTTAAAATTTTGGGTTGTTTCATAGCTGGAGCGCTGCAATCTGGCTTGCTCAGTGCAAAACTATATATAGAAAGTGCTTAACGTTTAGTCATGTTTTAATAATGGGATAATCATAAACTTTGTTTGGATAGTGCTTAGCATGCACTCTGTATTGGCTTGGGATAAAAATCATATCAGTGACTAGCAGAAAGAGAGAGGGAGAGGGGCAGAGGAAGGGGGAGAGAGTAACTAGGGCAAGATGGGGAGGGGGCAAAGACAGAGAGAAAAATGGGTATATTAAATAAGGCTAATGAGTTCAGAAAGTATAGAGGTGGGAGTTTTGTTCTCTACCAGAAACATCTGGTAGCGTTTAAAGCTCTGCAGCGTGTGCTTTTGTGTTGCTGGGGTTTTTGGAGAGAGTAGAAAGGGGTTTCTCGAAGAGGACATTTAGGAGACAGGGATCTTCCTTTATCATGGGTCAGTGACCAGCTTATGTCTCCAGCCAGTACTTTTCTGCCTCAGACATACGGTTATTAACCTAACAATTTTCAGCCCAGCTCAAACCCCAGTAAGCTCTAATGTCTTTCTCTCTTTTTCTCTCTTTCTCTTTCTCAGTGACTACAGAGGGTCCTGGCTAACCACCACTGAAGCTCCAGCTTGTCTTTGGGGTCGTTGCACCTCATCCCCTGCCCCCACTACCCCGACTCTGAATCATCATTTCCATCCTCAGTGCAGACGTACCTTTGCTGAGATTGTAGATCTTTGCTTGTGTCCCGGTCGGATTTTGCTGCCACCCAGGCACAGACAGTGAGTACAGGATGCCATCTTTTCCTCTTCCTCTTTATGATTCAGATTCACTGACCGATAATCGTGGACATAGCGGCTTAGATTTCCTGCAATCCCCCTATGCCAGAAAAAATCAATTTCTGACACCTTCTTGGTTTGCACAAAGCTGACACCATGAGTACACATGCAGGTGTGGATTTCAAATCTGTCGGAGTCACTCCACTTCACCTGGTCTAATCAAGCGTCATAGCAAAGCTTATGAAGTTTGACATTTGTAAAGCAGCAGACCTGAAATCGGTTTCAGAAAGTCCACCTGTGATAACATCCTGTATGTCAATACGCCAAGTAGTGTTATGGGCACAGAATTAGAATTATGGTCGTCATTGCATCAGTCACATATGATATTCTGACCATATAAACCAGTATACACAGAATTTGTTTCATTTCAACAGTTTACTTATGTGTAACAAGGCATAGTAAGTAGAGCACAATAAAAATAGCAATTAACATTGATGATGACAATTGCTCTCACAGGATCCACAAACTATGTACTGGTGTTTAATGTTGATTCAACAATCACTCAAGCAAGAGCACTGTTGTACAGAACATCAGCGTGGTTATGATTTGGCCATAGGGACGAGGCTACAGGTGAACAACAGGTCTACAAACACTGAGCAACTGACATTTCAGACACAATATGGCCAAATATATTGTTTAGATTTGCTCCATCAATGAAAATGGTTCCCAAAAAAGCCAAAGCTTTCATGCAACACACAAACTGACTGACAGCCCACAGTAAGTGTAGTAATGGTTTCAATGTAACAGCCTAGAATTGGAGACTTTTGTAGCAACAGAACTAACAGTTGTATCATCTATTTTATAACTGGGAATCAGAGATGCATTGTTGATCATCTCTTTAGTGCTTCAGCTGAATAAGAGGCACATCTGACTACAAGAGGCGCCGCCGTGAGCTGTCTGGATGCAGTATTTTGGGAATTGGGGCTATACTTTTTTGGAAGTTATTTTATTTCATATCTGCATCAAAACAGGCTAAATGGAATTTTATTCATTTTAGAAATCTGCTTTCATTGTTTGATTAATTTCTTACTTGTTAGCATATTGTTTATGTGAGATTAGGATATATAATTAGAAATGAATTGTTTATGTATTCGGATGCAAACTTGGCTGATCTATATTTATAAATAAAGCTTTAATTAAATATAACCTAAGCAAGTTCTAAATTGAATAAGAACCTTACCATAAATATGTTTCAGCATTCTTTAAGAGCTTTGTTTGCAGTAAACACGAACAATAGCACATCTAATGTCATCTAAAGATGGCCTTGGACGGCCTGCGGTGTTCTGTCTTTTCTTGCCTTACTGTGGAAACAGCTGTATAATTTGTGAATTAAATATAGATTCTATATAAATATTACTATATATAAGTTGTGTACACACCGTGCTTAATATTGTGTAGGTCCCCCTTGTGCCACCAAAACAGCTCTGACTTGTCAAGGCCAGACTCCCCATGACCTCTGAAGGTGTGCTGTTATATCTGGCATCAGGATGTTAGATCAGGATGGTAGATCCTTTAAGTCCTGTAAGAGCTGGGGCCTCAATTGCATTCAGATATGGGAATCTTGGATGCCAAGTTAGCACCTTGAACTCTTGAGTATTCCTCACACCATTCCTGTTTAGTGCACTTTATCCTGCTGAAAGAGGCCACTGCCGTTAGGAAATACCTGTACCTTGAAGGCATGTACTTGGTATGCAACAGCATTAAGGTAGATGATATGTAACAAAGTAAAGTCCACGTGAATACCAGGACCCAAGGTTTCCCAGCAGAACATTGCCTTTTTCCCCATAGTGCGTGCTGGTGATATCTCTTCCCCAGGTAAGTGACCGGTAAAGAAATCATGATTCATCAGACTTCCATTGCTCCATGGTCCAGGTCTGGTACACATGTGCCCACTTTCAGTGGTGTTCAGTGGTGTGCACTCTGACTGATCTGCAGCTATGCAGCCACATACACAGCAAGCTGTGAGGCATTGTGTGTTCTGACACCTCTCTATCATAACCACCATTAACTTTTTTCAATTTGAACTGCAGTAGCTCTTCTGTGGGATCATCCCCAAATGACTAGCTTTCGCTCCCCATGTACATCAGCGAGCCTGATCCTATTGCCAGTTTGCCGTCTTTTTGTTGTCCTCCCTCGGACCACTTTTGGTAGTTACTAACCACTGCATACCAGGAACACAGCACAAGACCTGGCATTTTGGAGACACTCTGACCTATTCTTGCCCTTTGATGAATAAAGGCCATTAAATACACAATAATTATGTTATGGTTCTAAAATAAATCAAGTCCTAAATCATAATTTTGAGAATTATACAGTTCTGTCTGGCTATTCACTGGCTTATTCAGCTTTTAGCCCCCCAAGTTTATATGTACATAAGTTTATATAATTAAGCAATATACAACCATATATTGACCTTTGCTTTTTGTAAATAATTTAAAATACTTTTATATCTACTTTTATATTAAGGTTCTATAAACGTGGTGTTCTCAAACTGCAGCCAGGCACCAGAGCCATTATGTAAATGTGTGCAATATTTCGACTATTTCCTAGAGCCATAAAGCTTTTTATTCCTGAATGTTAGATTCACATACCATTTTTTTATATTAAAGTTGGCATTAGAGTTAAATTATTGCTTTAAGACATTTATAGGCTTACTTGTTTTTGAGTTCCTGAGGTTTGGGTGAAACCCATTTCATTTTATTGACCAGACAAACAGGCTAATAACTGTATACAAAATATAAGAATAATAGTTGTGATGATGCTTTGCGGACCCCTGGGTGTCCCCTATATGGAGAGTCATGGCCATTAGAAATACAGGGGTTAGACAATGAAACCGAAACACCTGTCATTTTAGACCACAATAATTTATTAGTATGGTGTAGGGCCTCCTTTTTGCGGCCAATACAGCGTCAATTCGTCTTGGGAATGACATATACAAGTCCTG